>JASANF010001571.1:0-19090 GCA_030248245.1 Trissonchulus sp. WLG1_4 | reverse complement strand
GTACGGGGTATCGAACTGAGTAGGGGGTACCCCCCTCAGTTGAGTACGGGTCTTCAGTTGAGAGGGACTACCCCCCCCTCAAAACCGTACACAAACGGGCTATTTTGCGCTCAGCATTGGACGCACGCCCGTAGGCATAATAGGAAGAGTGTCATACTCTTCCTATTATGTACTCTTGATAATTTCTATGATATTGACAGCATTAAAACTGTCGTAGTCAGATATGCACGGGAGAAAACCATAAGCGGGTATTTGACCTAACAGTGGAGTGGAGAGGCAGGTGTTCAGTATTTGTGTTTGGTTTTTTTCTTGTTTTTTACACTCCGAATTTAACTTTCAACTCACTTTCTGGCACTTTTAGCTATCAAACAAAGGGTGGAGGGGGTAACAGGGGGTGCCGACGGTATAGATACTCCCTCTCTAACGATTATCTCCCACAAAAGCCCACGGTTGTGGGCGAACACCCTACACGAATGAAGGCATAGCCCTCAGTTGTAAACCCCCAACGAATCAACCAAGGTCACTAACGTGGTGGGGATCCCCCCGCAAGAAATAGAACCCAACAGTCAGGTTATGTCCTCAAAGGTGAGACCTCCACGTTTCGTACAGCGGTAGATAATTTACTGTCATTTAAATACTTATCGTTGGAGGTAACGTAGCCGAGTGGTCTACGGCACTGACTGGAAAACAACAGTCAGATAAGCGTGGGTTCGAATTCCACCGATCCAATCGGAATCGCTCCAGCAGCCTTTGGCTTATGAGTAACAACAGCTAAACCACTACACCATTCTGCCATCTTGTATTTTATAGCTAAGAGTGCCTACTAAAATTTATTCCATGTGCCTACTAAAATTTATTCCATAAGGTGCCTATGTTACAACATAGTTTTAGAAACTTTAAAATGTTAACGACATACATGATGCATGCCTATTGAACGAAATCTGAAGGTTTTGCAGTCTGATTAGCAGACAGGTTTAATACGTGTGCATCAAAAATAACATGTTAGCTGTCCCAACAGGCTCACGATGGCCCCTGGCCAATGTACTTGAAAATTAAAAATTTTTGCTTACTGAATGTTTTTGCCGAAAATTTGGCTTGTTTGTGTTTTGCTGATACCGTAACAGACGATCAGTATGAGTGCTCACATATGTATGTCGGATCGGTGCCTGACGCCGAAAAAGTTGCAATTCTGCTTTTGATCAATTATCGATACCAGAGGATAATAAGTGACTTACGTTGTTTTGCCACTTACACTCAACTAGTCCGATTATATATTAATACTACGTACTCTTGCGACTAGTATATACGCGGCGCTGAATAAAGTATCTGCGTAAAAAGTTTTGTTTTGAGTGAGCGCAATTTTAATTTAAGGTGGTATGTAGTGTCGCCAAAGCAGTTTTGGTCACAGGCTGCAAAATGAGAACTTTTTGCTTTGAAATTGTACGTTCACTGAGAAACTAGTAAAATGCCATATGGTGTCAAATAAATACTGCCAGACACTAAACTACCAATATCTACCAATATTTTTAACCAATCACCATTTGTGAGGCAGACATCACACAATAGAGACATAAAATTTCCAAAAGTGAAGCCAGTTATCAGATTGGCCAGCTTGTGAAGTACATGTAATGTTTTGATGCACAAGTTTTTGCCACAAATAAGAAAAATGAAAAATAAAGATTCGTTTTTCCTTTGATTTCAAAATAAGTGTCTAAATTTTTTACAATTTATCATTATTGCTGTGAGTACTTTACAGGTTACGCACACTTTCACAGTTCAAAGAGGCATTACTCCACAACCACTCAAGCAATTTGCACTAAATTTTGTGTGCATAAACTAGAGCATATGTGCTTTTACTTTGTGGAAAGAATCTAAACAAAAAGTTTTTCAATTGTGACGAAATTATCGAATGTGAATAGGTTTTCAAAACGTCATTTTTCCGACTTTGCAACTTCACTGCTAACTGTATACTGCATCAATTTTTCTGAAACTTGGCAAAAATATTTGCCTTGAATCATATTTTTAGAATATATAAAGAACAATGACCTATCTTTCACTGTAAGTTTTATAGTCGCGCAAAATCGACTGCTTTCGCGACACTACCCCCTTAATGCAGTTTCCACATCAAAACAACCCTAGACTGGTGGGTACCATCAGTTGGGTGCAGTTTAACTTGCATTTTTTGAAAACATGATTTTTATGTCTTTTTATGTACTTCATTAGCAGCGGTAATTGGAGCCGGGTCAGTCTCGTTATAACAGGAGTCGGGTCAAGGTTTTGCTATACCACGAAGACCCACTGTAACAAGCCCGAATCCTCCTTGATCGACTAAAAATACCCTGAATATTGCAAAATTTTTGCATTTATTACTCAATTTTGCCGAAATTTTCGGGACTCCCTTGCCCTTCACGCAGTATGGTACATAAGTCCTGACTTTTGAGCTCATCTTTCACAAAAGGCAATGCCAAGCAAGATAATATTTTAAAACTAAAAAGAGGAACCCTAGTCTCTTTGAAACAGGCGTGCTTTTGCTAAAACAGTCTACAACTCAACAAAAAGAACAACAGATGATCTGCACACATTTACACGGTTTTATTATTATAATTATTTAGGAAGCATTACTGATGAATAGGTATTTCATATAAATCAAATAACCACAAAAACATTATGGTATGGTCTCCAACAAAACTTCATTGTGCAAGTTCATAAAACATCTAGATACACTGTGCAACGTGAAATTACGTGCAATACTGCAATCAGTTTTTGCATAACATTCGCCTCAAAGCAGTAACTTTTAGTTTGTTTATAAAAAAAGAAACTGTTGAAACTCATAGTCTTTAATATTTAGCGTAATATATCCAAGTTTCTTCTTTGAGTCAAATTGTTGATAGACTCCGCTTATACTTCGCTGAATTGCAGGCCTTCTATAAACACAAAAAACAAGCAAAATGAAAGCAAAACGAAACTAATTGGGTAAAAGAACAACGAAAATTTAGTCAGCATGATGTATGAGCTGAAACGGAATTAGTTCTATTTGAAAGCAATAACCGCAAGCAAAACTAAATTAAGAACGTCACAAAAAACAAAAAATTATCAGTGAAAAATTTTAATACTGCGAAATCTATCATGCCTAAAACAATCAACCCAAGATCTTTGCAAACCTCCGTCCCCAAAATAGTGAAAGTAGTCTTTCAATAGTTTTCACAACAGTTTGGTAATATTGAGTCAATGTTGAAAATAAGTCGTATGTTAAAGAAAATTGTGAAAACGCAACTAGTTTGTTTGGTGCCGAGTAGCTGATAAACTGAAATTCACGAGATATACATTCACAATCGAATGGCAAGTGCTCACTATATTTGGTGTTTACAGACGACTTTTCCATGGCAATCTATCGTAAAAGAACACTGGTGCCATCCATCGGGAGGGGGGATTTGATGGATTTTCACCTAACCCAACCAGAACCTTACCCAACACAGGGGTAATGTTAGTCTGGTGGTCACTCCCCGGCCCCCTTCCCCTCCTTCTAGGTTTCCTCCCCTGCCCACGCCTTGGCCCTTCCACGCCACCCACCTTCATCATTGCTATAACACTTCTGACAGTGCAGTTTCCCGTTTCTGACGCGCACATCGGTCCCCTCCACGCCGTTGCCCAGCGGACAGCCACAAACATGACAACAAAAGCAAGCAAGGTGATAAAACAGCGACAAAGACTCAATTATCATGGCCGCACCGCGCCCTGCAATACCAAATGAAAATAAAATAAAAGCTGCCGGGGGAGGGCTATCCTACTTAGCAACTAGGGCAACCGTAAGGCTAGGGTTCTAGTAGAAAATTAAGCAATCCACCTGTCATGGAAATTCACCGCCACCAATTTTGATTGACAACATCCTCATTTCTCATTTATCTGCTGGGACCCACACCTTCAATTCAGCTGCGGAACAAAAAATTTTGTGCTGACTCAAAAGCTCATAAGCGCAAAATTAGGAAATTAGACTAGCAGGTTATTAAAAAAAGGTAAAATGAAAAGAGTTACACCACCGTGTGAGACAATACAACGTGCTTACACAACAATACAAGCTCGATTTTGTCTATGAGTATCTCAATTTACAATTTCCACCAGGCTACTTGTCCGTTAGAAAACAAGAAATAGTTTGTGCAGTATGTAGTTTTTTTATAGTATTTGTGAGAAGCAGTTTTCTAACTCCAGACAGTCAAAAATAGTAGGTAAATAGCGGACAAAAGAATAACGGACAAGGCAGACGAAAAGAAATATAAAATAAGATACAGTTGCTCACAATGCAGTGCACGACAGTTCATTGTTTTTGTCAGTAGAAAAAATAGCTTTCCTTTAGTTCATTACTTTTGTCAGTAGAAAAAATAGCTTTCGTTTCATAAAACCACCAAATTTTCACTGTGAATTTCCAAAATTCCACTATTTCCATAAAAATTTTCTACTGTGGTTTACCCAATTCTTGAGTGCAATGTGAGCATCGCTGTTTGCCGCTGACGGAAACAATGGGCTCCTGGTTTGCAGGGATTGTATTCTGGGATGGGGATGGTTGATCCGGGACTAGATGTGATCTGGGCTGTTCATAATGTTCCGCAGCATTTTTATGGGGCTCTAAATGTTCAGCGGATTTCGGCTGGGGATTATGGTGGTGTCTTTCTGTCGCCAGTTGATTTTTCAGCCCCCCATAACCGCTGGCCTCCTGTAATAGCCAATGGGGTTCTTTGCCCGGTAGGCGGGGCATCAGCTGAGAACCAATATGATTGGCTGCAGCCCGTCTGGAATTTTGCAACTGGTCCGGTCCGACTGCCTGATTCATGTGAATGACCGAATGGTGATACATCGGGGCGGTGGATTGGCTGTCAGCGGCAGCCTCCATGTGACGACGCTCAAAGTCTAAATACTGTAAAGCCGGATCAGCATAGGTTGGCCGATCCGATGCAAGAACCACTGGCGAGTAGCTTCGGTTTGTGGCCAGATGAGAATGGGAGGAGGCCCGGCCAGAAGGATTTTGGGCCGGTGCCGGGGACAACCGCTGTTGCTGCTGAACTGGCCGATGCTTCATTTCTTGTCTCTCCGCTTCAAGCAAGCTCAAACTCAGCTCATAGTTTGAGCGAGGTCGGGCCGGGGGCTGAAACGCGCCTCCCATAATTTGCTCGCCATTTTTTATCGGCGATTTCTGACGCATCTGGATGACATTTTCGGTTGACCCAGTGGATTCATAGGGCTGGTGTGCTCTATTATCCCCCAAGGGGGAACCTTGGTACGAATTACGTCCCCCGTACGGTCGCGGACTCAGGGTGTGTAAGGCAGTAGTTGAAGAGGGCACATTGGGAGGGGCCTGGGTTGGTCTCGGAGACACCGAATGCCCCCCCTTTTGTGGGCTGTATTCAGAAACGCTAGACGGTGCATAAACAGGGGGCGGCTGATTTTTCCATTCTCCCGGCAGCGGCATTTTTGACCAACAGATAGCCCCGCTGGGTTGCTGAGCGGACACTGGGTTTGGCACTGATTTCGACTGAGCAATCCTGTTCTCAGGCAACACCGAACGAAGTTGCGATTGCTGCGAATCAGTCTGAAATAGGACAAAATATGCGACAATATGCCGGAAATATATAGCTGAATTGTGTACCACATAATAAAGAATAAGCGCTTAGTAAACCATGTCTCATGAAGGCACCCTATCCAGGCGTTTATGAAAATACTAATACAATGTAACCCAATTAATGTCGAAGGTACCCTCGCGTTGGTTTCCGTTTTTAAAATACTACAAACAATAAACATACAAAGAAACTAGAAAAAAGTTATTTTACAACTGCGACTTTTCGAAAATCAATTGTCGCAAGGAAGCTTTTAAACTGAACTTTTTGCTTGTAGCAGAGTGCTAAGGTTGTGTCGGTCACTAAGAAGCAAAGTGTTTCTATTCATTGCTCACACAAATAGAAGAAGCACAAATTTGAGTAAAGTTGCTACATACTACTCATTTTAAAACTGTCCCATTTTAACTGCCAACAAAAGAAAATAAAACTACACTACCAGCTTGGAAAATTATACGTTCTAGTTACGGGGAAAAAAGTTAGGTGCACAAAAGTTGATTTATTGAATGAAGTAAATTTGACTTCAATTTATTATTTATGAAATTTGCAAGAAGAATTAGTATTCTTTACTTTTAAACTATGTGAATTATTTCCAAATGATAATGATCCATGTACACGATCATGTACTAAACTCGCACCAAAATTACACTGGAAGAATTCTCGGATTGGCAGACGCGTGTGCACGTGCTCCAATCATAAAACGGGATAGGGATAAAGGTTAATAACCCATTATTTATTCATAGTCTGCTTGTAAAAACATTAAAAAAGGTTTGCAAATACCTTTGGGGATATTTTGGCAAACTTTCAGCGAAATTGATTGAGAAACTTTGAAGAAATTTAGTAAAGTTTATATTTCAAAAGTTTCTCAATCAATTTCGCTGAAAAGTTGCCAAAATATCCCTAGAGGTATTTACAAACCTTTTTTAATGTTTTTGCAAGCAGACTATGAAAAAATAATGAGTTATTAAGCTTTTATCCCTATCTTAATGCTTATCAACGCATCAGCGATTATATACTAAAGTGTGTTACGCAGGGAATCTACACGCTGATTGGCCAGTCACATGTTGCATAGAATGTCAACATGTAGCCTGAAAACGACCAGCGCATCTACCTGTGCTAGAACACAGGCAGGCTGGAGAGTGTCTCACTCTTCTTCTATATAGAGTGAGAAGCTATTATGTACTCTTGGTATTACACAATATTACGAAATTGTAAGTTTCGCTGGTAGTCTTTTAAATGAAACTAGATCCACGTAATTAACGCACCTTCGCTCCATCATTTATATCTGAATTCAAATTCAATTCTTCGATTTGCAACGGAGCCACTCGCTTCTCCTGATTCGGCTAAAAATGAAAAAAATGCGTAGATAAAAAATATGACAACATGTGGATGCCAATAAGAAAGCCTACAATCTCTGAATTAAGAGATTTAGACTTAAGCAACATGAAAAGCATTCAAATTCTCACATAAAAACTGAAATGAATTAAAATATTCGGTCATTGGTGAACCGGTAGAAGACAGCCTAGATTTTTCCAATACATATCCCTCAAGTGTCTAGAAAATGTCAACTTTTCTGTGAAAAAGTTGCAAAATTCAAATTCAATTGTCGCTTAACGTTTAATGCCGCATGTTAAACTTTAACGCGAGCGGTTAAACTCTGAAATCAGCCCCACCCAAAGTATACAAAAATAAAACTAACAAACATACAAAATTGTGGTTATAAATGATAATAGCATATGCATTTGGAAGTCTAGGCACCGTTATAGAACGGCCATAAGAGGTGGCGTAAAATTTATTAAGTGGTACGATTTCTTCAATCCAGCATGGTCCCAACATAGCGATTATGGCAAGAAAAAATATGGTAAAAATTTAACTAAAAAGAAAGTTTTTTTAGTGTGTCAAGTCCAAGTGTGAAGTAGTTTCTCAATGTCTTGCCCAACAGCCTAGTGAGTCTCTAAAAATAAAAATAATAAGCACAACGTTGAAGGATTTAAATTCTTCAAAAGTTCTATAGCTGAACATTGGTGTGACCTTCTACGTACTTATTCAAAACGTAGGGTCGCGAAAGCAGTCAATAGAACATGCTTGTTACTTGTCTCATTTGTAATAATTTCACTGGCCGTTTTTAAATGGAAAACTAAGACTTAAAACGGCATTATTGCACAAAAAATGCACATGGAAAAAGCCGTCGTATGTCCACTACTCAATAATAATACATTGAAACAAGTGCTTGTAAAACAGTCTTGTAGAAACTGAGGCAGCGCAAATTGGTTGGAAAGTAATCGAATAGCAGTATCGCTAGTTCTGTGTTAGACTTCAATATAAGCAAAGAATTCCTGCTGCGGGGAAACAGCTGATGAAGTTAAACAACGAAAGAATGTACTACTACATCTCACTACACTAAGCTACAGGCAAAAGTAAAGTTTATGAGGGCAAGTAAATAAATCAGGAAAGTTTTGCAAACAAACGGCAAAGTTTAGCAATGTATTCTAAGAACTGGTTAATCAAGTTACGTTGAAAAGATGGCAAGTTTTCTATTATACCCCGTAAAGTGTTTACAAGTGCTTATTACTGTAAATCGTTGCATTTATTATTTATTGAACTGCAATAACAGTTACGAATTAAAAAGACATTTACATGAAAATATAAGACGGAGAAAAAGTCTTGTCTGGTCTTGAAACAACTTGAAACATTTAGTTTAAATTTTGACGTGTATTTGAAGTTGAATTATTTGCAAATTCTACCGACAAATAGAATTAACATGTTTACTTTTTCTTAAATCTCAAACCCATGTAACGACAGCGCATTGCAGACTTTTTGGGTCTTCATGTTAAACTAATTCAAAATATCTGAGCCGCAATAAACGTTAGAGTTTTCAGGCCAAAAAGAATAGTACACTGCAAAACTATGTCTCTTTAAGTTTCAATAATCTATTCCAAGGGCCTTATCCAAAATTGGATTTAACGGATTAGATTTAAACAAACTTTGCTAATAACACAGCACAAAATGAAACTAGCCGACTGAAATTTGCCCTATATGGCTTACATACATTATCTCGGTGTGTTCCAAGTTTCATTAAGTAACGTTTAACTGACGCTGCGTTATTGACGAAACAAAGTTAAATCTTATCCGATAAATCCCATTTTGGATAAGACCCTGAGACTGCCAACCTCATCTTTGCTCTCCAAAGAATCCTCTGAATATGAATCAGCAGTGGTAACTGATGATGACACGGAATCCAGCTGGTTTGGAGTCGAGTCAACCAACGCAGGCGGTGTTGATTTTACTGCTGGAGGTTCAGATTTGGCTCTGGACTGGGTAGCAGGAATTTGACTGAGGGGTGTCTTGACCTGAACACTGACTGGGGGATGGGCTGAGGTATCTTCTGAAGCCCTGCGAACGGGGGGCAGAGGCTCCAGGGAAAAATTTCTGGTAGGAGGGGGCGATATGAGTCGACTGGCCTCAGTGGTCGAGCTGGCCGCTGAAACTGGTCGATCGCCAAATTTCTCCAAAACCTTCTGATTCTCCCGTCGCCAGTGTGTATCAACAGCTTCTTCTGGAAATATATATATATATATATATATATATATATATATATATATATATATATATATATATATATATATATATATATATATATATATATATATATATATATATATATATAACCTTCTAATAAAATAAAGTTTGACAAAACATAGTTGCACCACTTGAGAAAACGAAACATCTGATTTCGCTACGAAAAGAATAGATTTTGACTATCAAGAGTACAGCAAGTAGTCACAGAAATCATGTGTCTCAAATAAGCGGCGCTAAAAAATAACTATTTTTTGTCAGACTTCAAAACGCCGAACACGTCTTGTTCATTTTGGGCTATTGACCTGTCTTCAAACTGAGCCCACAAACAAATGGAGCTTAAATTCAATCAAACTGGAATCTCTTAGAACTAAACAAGAGTACTATAGAACTAAACAAGAGTACTATATTTTTAGTCAAGTCAGTGTAATTTAAAACAACCCGACAAAACGCATCTACATACCGCTCTGCCAAGCTGGTAAATAGCAAAGCAACTTCGTGAACCACCTTTTAGACATCCTGGAGGAGGAAGTGAAGCACTTGTCTGGGGGAAGGGGGTGTTGTCGATTTCTGGACGTGGAAAACCCTGAAACCTTCCAACACCCCCTATGACTGCATACCCTTGCTATTATGTTCGCAATTATGGTCATACTGAATAAAGACTAAAAAAAGGAATTGAATAAAGTTTAAATATTATAGGGTACTATGTACATGTTAACAACTCAGTCTAACCTGGCTTTTCGACGGAGTTTTAGTCTTAGGGCCAATTCCTAAAATGGATTAAACAAATTAGATTAACATTTGTTTGCCCCGTAACTTATCTCAATGTTGAGATTGTGTGCACACGCGGGAGGTTCTACAAATAATTGCTATCACAAGTTTCGCATAAATGCATAAACTATGTCATGAGTTGTTGGCAAAACAAATTTTAATCTAATCCGTTTTGTCCATTTTCGTAATTGGCCCTTATTTATAGTATAGTTTCAAAGTAGTAACCTGTAGGTCGTGCGGTCATCGGGCTGATGCTGCGACTGCCCATGGGCGTGGAGGCGGGAGAGTTACGTTCACTCTCGGGCACGAAGTCTGTGATTTTTCCAGGAGCCAGTTTGCCATGCAGTGCTGAAACTCTGTATCCCACATTGGACGGCGGACTGTTGGAATTGCGCTCAGCATCGGGGACAAAATTTTCAATCCTGCCCGGGCGGGAGCGCCGTTCCAAAAACGGACTATGTCCATTTTCAAGGGCATTCACCGGGGTCGGTTTGGGTCTCAGGGCCACTTCCACGGGTTTTTTAGGGGCCATAGGCGCAGAACCGTTCGGAACCGGCGGTTTGCCCTTCCACTCCCACGGCTGATTTTGTTGCCGTTGTTTTTTCAGCTTCACAAACTGTTGGTATGAGTCATCCTGCTGTTCTGTTTGCAGGAATAGCTGGCGCCTCTCGTCAAAGGAGCTCTCGGATCGTGGACTGCACGAGCGTTGGGATGTGGGAGCACTTTTTTCAGAAACCGGAGACATGCAAGACGGTGTGGTGATAGTCGATAGATTATCTGAAACAAAAATAGTATAATAAACACAAGTAACAAATAGCATGAAACAGTAGTTGCTTAAAAAAACTAACAAATATATACCAAAGAAATGTCACTCATTTAACTTAAAAGAACACGAACAATAATTTCAGATTTATAGTCACAGGTACGGCTTACTACCACAAGAGAACGAATGTTGCAGGCAACATAATTATTATGGCTCATTTATACTTGCTAAAACAACTTTTGCATTATATTGGTTATATTGAGTACTTTAAGCTCAACTAATACACGAGTCTGACCATACATGTACACGGGGTCAAGGTTTGGGGGGGGGGCATGTCCCAAAATTTTCGACATTTTAGGGGGGGCTTGTCCCGATATTTTGTCCCAAAAACGCGAAAATTTCCAATTTTTGCCTAAAAATGGGAAATTTTTGCGAAATTCCGATATTTTTAGCAATTTTTTCGGTTTTTTTGGTCATTAAAGTATTTTACGGCAATCTGAAGCGATCTTGGGGTTTCAGAGAGGGGGGCTTGTCCCGACTGGTCAAATCTGAGGGGGGGGCTTGTCCCGGGATTTCAAATCTGGAAGGGGGCTTGCCCCCCCCCCAGACCCCCCCCATGTACATCTGTGAGTCTGACCAATTATATTGTTGTATTTGTATTTATAATACCATAAAAATAACTCTCATTCCAGAAGTAAACACTAAAAAGACGACACACCATTCGCTAGTCAACAAAAATCCAGCTTAATATACTATCATGTCTGAATATTAACTGACCATTATTGTTTGGTGTTTGTGTTTTGTATCGTCTGATTTCCAAATCGATTTCTCCGACCCGTTGCGCCTCACGGATCATCATATTGACGTGTGCTGGATATTTCTCTTGGACTGGCTCCCCGTCTATGGACAGTAGTTCGTCGCCAATCTCAAGGCCTGCCTTGTCTGCTTTGCTGCCTGAAAAAAGTAAAAAAACAAAAAAATAAGAGAAAACAATTGAATTTGTTTGATTTGCCTTCAAGTGATACTTCATAGTGTAACACATCTCTTAAAGCATTGTCCGCTTTCACATTTTCCACGATGTATACTGTATAATTAAAAGCTTCTTCAACGCTAATGTCCGTTTGAGCTTTGATGTCAACAAATTCCTCTCCTTGTTGATGTAATCCTTATTCTGAATTTTCGAGAACCTGCAGAATTTTAGCTTTCCACCCTAAATATCAAAACTAACAACTTTGGCTCCCCCAGCCCTTCCATTTCGGTGGTGAGGTCCCGCTATATTTTACCGGCCCCCCAAAAAATAAAGTGTAATACAAAAAAGGACAAAAAACGCTTAAAATTTGGCACGAATCCTATCAGTTTTACATTCTTACCTTCCATGTTTTTTTAATTATTCGTAATAAAAACCACTTAATAAAAAATTAATGATAGAAAATTAAGCAAAACGTATCATATCAGTGTGTGATACAGCATTTTTCACAAGCAACAAAACTAAGGCATGTGACAGAACTGAAAGCAAGACGCTCGCGGTTTATGGTGATTCAAGCAATTTAGGATGTGCATTATGATAGGCTCAAAGTCAACAACGTAAGATTCTATTATAAGACTTTCAAGTGTAAGGAATTTGGTTTTATGACTCTGCAAAATGTTAGTCGAATAAAAAATGTGCAGATACATACATTGTGTGCTATGATAAATAAAAAGGACGATTTATCGACACTGTGTAACAACAGCCATAGTATGTGACTACAGAAAGAGAAAGCATCCACTGATATGAACTAGCTACATTTTCACAAAATTCTAATTACAATCTGCGCTTTATTAAAATAAAGAAGTTTGACACTGAGCTAGCAATCATGAAAAAATATTTTTCACCCAAGTTACCACACCTGACTATAAACCACAAGTAAATTCCAGAATTCTAAAACGTGTTTATCTATCAAATTAATAATAAATTATACGTCACTGAGTCATATAAAACTCATTTGCTAAACAGTAAACAACTATGTAATTGCTTTTCCGCTATCAAAAAACAAGAAAATATTTAAATGCTGTGAAGCAAGAGCAAAATGCTGACACTCTTCCAGAAATGAATAAAAGTATTAGCAACTTTATACACAAAGAATTAGAAATTTATATTAATATAATAATAGAGCATAACATAACATACAGGCGAAAAAATGCAAGCACTGTTATTGTTCAGTGTATATAATATAGATTCTATTTGCTATGCGGCCCACCCCATATTACTGCAGCTTAAGCCTTGGTTTATGAATAAACGTTACTGTGGGTATTGATGAAGCTATCATTGAATATTTTGGCACGGATCTGCTTCCTATGACTTGAACGTTTGAACCGAAAGCACAAAATTTATACAGTGCTATCAAGAGTATATCATAGTGTCTTACTGTATAGAGTGAGTGCGAGACTACCTGATAACTAGTACTACTACTTGTACAATTGGTGCTAAACATGAAAAGGCAAAACCAGTTTTCAGCAAGCTTCTCATAACTTAATTTACAGGGATCATATTAACAATAACGTCTATCATAACTCGACATTACCCGTTGCCAAAATGTCAATATTTGGCACAGATTTCTCCTCATTAATTGCATCAAAAGGAAATAGTCCACTAAAGTATATCAAGTATAAATATAAACTGAGGCTATTTTACAGTACCGTACAGTCTCATATAATCCACCTACCAGCAATAACAGTAGCTACAGTAATCGCCTCAGCGTAATCTTTGCCGCCCTTGATCGTGAAGCCAAAGCCTTTTTCCGTGTTATTCCTCTGACGAATTGTAATAGACAAATCTCGGACCAATTTCTGAAATAAAAAGTACTCATATGTGATAAACTGATAATAAAACACTAAAAAGCATAAAAAAGTAGCAAGTTATGTAGTTTAAAAAAGTATATTTTGCGAAAAATTATTATTACCCAACTAAAAAAAAGTAAACGCTTTTACAAACTATAGCCATACAGAAAATTTTGACAAAATTGCAAAACAACGTGAAGGCAAACCGCCAGAAATAGCTAAACTTCTACACACTATAAGTGTAGAATTCTTAGATACAATAAAACTCGACTACGGTCTAGGTCAGAGCTGTCAGCAACACAAAATTTTTTACAAAGAAACATAAAATTTATCACAATCAGACCTAAATTTCTACTAAACAGATAATTGTAATTGTCCTTTAAAGTGACAAATGTAATTTCACACGATACTACAACATTTCTTGACAAACCAACTCGGTGTAACATTTTTTGAGCCAGCAACTAAAAACATGTAATTGTAAAAGTTTAACTTTAAACTACTGAGTTCGAAATGCGGTGGTTCTGCACTACTGAAATCACTATGAACCAATTACTATTTTTGCGTTAAAAGATTAACTTCAATCAGAGGACCTACTGATATATAACAACAATGCAGCATACTACCAGGAGACAGATTATTAATAACAATTAATTATTAATAACATCCATAAATGAAAAACCATTATAAAAAATGCATGATGAGTACATTCGATCACCTAAATATCAACGATGTGATGCTATACGTGGAGAAATGCAAAATTTCAAATAGGTTGGGTAGTGAAACAAAATAAAATTTGCAGATGAAGGTTTTATAATAACACAGAGGATTGCATCACCGGATTAAAAAATTAAAAAAGTATTGGCGCAACCGCATCTAACACGTGAATCTTCTAAGAAGCAGCTCTATGTACTCAAATTTGGGCTGAAACTTTGTCAAAATCTGTCAGATTTCGGCAAGAGTAGCGTTAAGAGGAAAAGCATAAACATAAAATATTTGAAGTGTTATAATATGTTATGTCACATGTTAATCTGTAGCGGACCCTACATCAATCTGTGTTTGTACAATATAATATCCCTAACGTCCAACTTTATTTATCACCAACTCAGTCTAATCCTTTTAATCATCTTGATCTCGTTGCTCACACTCGATTCTTGTTGTTGATAAGCCCATCGACAGGCGTCCACCACCGGTTTGGACATAGCCAGCGAGTTGGGTTTCTGCAAACCGCCAGCACTCAGAATCCGGTCAAAAGAATCGACCTGATTATTATTGGTCGGCTCAGGAGGATCCTTGATTGCAAGGGGGGACAGGGGAGGGAGATCTTTGGTGGGGATCGGACGGAAAACTGTGGGATCTGCTGGAACCGGGGGTGCCGGGTTCGCCGGTCTCGCCAGCGGACTTGGATTGGACGGTTTGGATGAGGTTTCTTCCGGGGACGGCTGACCCGAGTCGGTCACATGCTGCTTCTCGCTGCTGGTCAAATGGTGATCGGGTGGACTGAAAGATGGGAAAATTAAAGACCTATTCCTTTACCGAATTAAAGGGTTAATTTTAATCACACTAAACGGTTTAATAATTGTGCTTAAAAATGCCGATTCCAAAATCTTCCGGATTTAACTGAATTAAGTGGTCAGCGCCAGACTAAACAAACTTGACTATGCGCACAAATGTTATGGGTCGTTGCAAGAGTACATAATAGCTTCTCACTATATATAGAAGAAGAGTGAGACACTCTCCAGCCTGCCTGTGTTCTAGCACAGGCAGATGCGCTGGTCGTTTTCAGGCTACATGTTGACATTCTATGCAACATGTGACTGGCCAATCAGCGCGTAGATTCCCTGCGTAACACACTTTAGTATATAATCGCTGATGCGTTAGTAGTATAGAGAGGGCATCTCATGACAGATTGGGTAGGCAGGAGCCGGGTAGGCAGGAGCCTATCTTTAACGTGTAAAATCCTGCAGGAGCCTATCTTTAACGTGTAAGCTCCTGTCTGGCTCCAGTCTGGCGAATTGGGTGGGCAGGAGCCTACGCTAGTTTTAGGGTGGGAAAATTGGTTTTATTAAATTTTTTAAATTTTAATTTTTTAATTTAAATTTTTTAATTTTAATTTCAATTCATTTATTTTTCATTTTTATAATATTAATAATTGTTTAACTTAATATTATTTTTTCAATTTTTTGTTGTTGTTTTTTATGAATTACGTAATGTGTGTGCGGTTTTTCCGGCAGATATTTTTGCAATAACACGTGCATGCCCGCAGGGCTTTTCTGAAAATAGATGCCAACTAGTGGCAGAAAACTAGTTAGGCAGCATACTGTAGTAAAGTACGTATTTTAAGTAAAATTAGCTGTAGCTAAGCTATTACTTGACCGATCAACCCAATCAATAGCTCATTTTGTAGCTTATCATTAGGGCTACAAGGTGATATAAAAAACTTAGCCGTACCCCAAAATTTATGAACATATTTACATAGTTTAGGAAACCCAGTGCAAGTTTTTGGTGTAAAAACATACCGCACATTTTACGGGCATGGGCGATTACTTGGCGATTATAGGTCCGATCAGCTCAATCAATAGGTCATTACGTAGGTTATCATTAGTAGTACAAGGTCATATAAAATACTAAGCTCAATTCCTACTCTGTCAGTAGTAATGACTGATTTAGTACAACCACCTAAGTTTTTCAAACATGCTCATGTACCGTGTGGCTAAAAACATACCGCACATTTTACGGGCATGGACGATTTCTCAGCCGTTATACGTCCTAGCTAGACAAGCAGTATGTCATCGTGTAGGTTATCACCCGTACTACAAGTTGACATAAAAATCTAGGCTAAACTCCTACATTTACGGCAAGTATACCTAGTTTAGTAAACCTAGTGCAAGTTTTTGGTTAAAAACATACCGCACATTTTACGGGCATGGAAGATTTCTCAGCAATTACTCAATCGATTTACGTCATCAATAGGTCATTACGTAGCCTATCATTAGTACTACACGCTCATATAAAAATTTAAGTTGTAGACCCAAGTTAAGGACCGCTGTAGCCCGATTAGTAAACCCTACACTATTTTTTGGTGTAAAAACATACCGCACATTTTACGGGCATGGACAATTATTTAGCGATTAATTGTCCGATCAACCCGATCAATACCTCATCTTGTAGCCTATTACCAGTACTACAAGATGACATAAAAAGCTAAGCTCAAATCCTGCTCTATGAGCAGCTACACTAGGTTTTTTGTAACCCCCTCAGTTTTGTAAACCTTTCAATTTTGTGTTAGAAGTAAAATTTCATTTATAGTACAACCCCCAAAGTTTTACTGTACAATGTTTCATTATGTTAGGTGGCGTGTAGGGGCTGAAGACTAGTTGTTAGTCTTTGGCCACTGTTTTCTTTATGTGTGCGTGTGTGTGTCTGTTTTATTTTTAGGTTTAGATATTCTGTATTTATTGTTGTTTGTGTATTTTTTCCTCATTTCTTCCTCCTATCTTTCTCTATTCTATTCTATTCTCATCATTTTAATCTTTTTTCCTTAGTAACCACAACTATTATGCAAAAATAAAAATTTATTCAACAAGGTATGTTTTATTTATTCAGCAAGTACTGACAATAGGCATTTCATACGTAAAGTATTTAGCAAGGCCAACATTATCCAATTTTATAGATTTAACAAGCATTGCAGTACATATTATACAACAGAGAACAAGCATAGCAAGCCACATAAACAGGAGAGCATAAAATTTCCAAAAATAATGATTAAGTGGTAGCAAACAGGGAATGCTTCGCTTATTTACATTACCAATAGAGTAGTAATTTGTAGTGCAAGTTATTTTTGTGGCAAATACAGACATATTATACTGTTTTCTGATTACAATAGGTTCTAGGGCATAACCAATGAGCACCATATTAGTTACAATTGCACACATTATAATAGCTCTACAAATACAAAATCTAAGCATCAAATTTCTATTACAATAAGTTCCTAGGTTTCTTCTGAAGTGTCTCCAGATAGCTTGTCCGAGTAGGATGGAACCAAGTTGTAGTAGTAGTATCCAACCCAAATAAGGGTAAATGTAGACAAAGTCATTGTAGTCATTGTAAAGTCTGGTAATAGGTTCGGCGTTGAAGTAGCATTCATTTTCAATAAATTTCACTTCTGCTGCCTGAGCGTGCTCCACAGGTACCTGACAGGCAATGGACGTACCGATGCTTTGACTCGTTATAGAAATTGTGGTGGCTAGCGTAAGAATGATCAGAGTAGCCTCCACTAGTTTATCAAAAGCATCTACGCCTTCATTGATGGGTCGAATAAAAGTGTGAATGGTTGTGACTAGACTCTGTGTGGTCAGCATCTTTGAATAGACACTCCCGTAAAGTCGTCAACCAATAGTTGAAGGTTGAGTCTCTTAATAACCACCGTCGTCAGAGGAGAATTTAAAAGCGTGTGCTCCCAACGACCGTATGATGAAGACTGATTGTATGCATGAAAATTTCTCTTTATATAGGTTCTCTATTGCTTGGCTTAAGTCTTACACAAAATAGCTTTATTGTGTACGTATTTTCCTATTCATACCACGTTTCGTCCTTGCCAAAGGGACTCATCAGGTACCAAACTGAATTAAATTAGGGCTGCAGTAGCCCCAATTTAATTCTTGGCTAGCACGACATGTTTTTTTTTTTTTTTTCTTTGTTTTTGTTTTTATTTGGTTTTTGTTTTTGTTTGGTTTTTTTTCCCTTGGTTTTGTTTTTGTTTGTGTATTTTTTTTCTTGGTTTTGTTTTTGTTTGGTTTTTTTTTCTTGGTTTTGTTTTTGTTTGGTGTTTTTTTTTTAATTTGTTTTTTTTTCTTTGGTTTTGTTTATTTATTTTTCTTTTTATTTTATTTTATTTATTTATTATTTTTTTTTCCTTCCACCGCTTTTATTTTTCATGCATTTTACGTACGTACAAAATTTTTCAATGCTCGGGAGGGACACCCCATCTATTGGCGGGGGTCGTCGGGGAAAGCGGTTACGACAAAAATGCCGTAATCCCTCACCTCAACGACCACTCGCATAAAGTGAGTCGGTTTGCGTTTGAACCCCAGCATCCCGACCACTTCATGATGACGGTAAACTAACCGCCACCTACTTCCCCCCTCCCACTCCCGGGACAAGTGATGAAACAAAATTTTTTGGGAAATTAATGGGAAAACTTGGTCCCGGCGAAGAGCAAAAGTACTCTTCCCGCGGACATTTTTGCGCGTCCCAGCAAAGTGGGACTCCATGTGACCCAGGTTGAAATGAACTTGTGCGGAACTGTGGCTTGGCATTGTTGCAAACTGACGCAATTGTCAGTTGCGCGGATTTTATACCCAAACGAAATCTGGGATTCGCTTGGGTCCATACTGATTAAATCTACTATTAATTGCTAAATGAATGGTTTGGAGGCCATTCAGATATCATCTACTACTACTACTACCAATTTATAAATGAATTGGTTTTTTCCACTACAAAAATCTACTACGTATAACATTTTACGACAACTAGTTATAAAAAAAACTTTATTACACACACA
>JASANF010001570.1:0-27765 GCA_030248245.1 Trissonchulus sp. WLG1_4 | reverse complement strand
TCTACAATACCAACGAGTAACGACTATAAAAGCTTTACCTTATCCTGTTTATCAGACGGTGCAACCAAAAGCTAAAAAATACAAAAATCTAATGTTAATGAGCACTTAAAAAACAGATTGCACGGTAAAAAATAAATCACACACAGCAAGATGAAATCCGAAAACTAATACTGATAATATTTCATACTAACAGCCATTTTTTCGCACAGCCGTGACACATACATGTATGAGGGGGGGATGGGGGGGGACCCCCCCCAAAACGAGGACCCGGGGGGGGAGGGTCCCCAAAATTTGGGCAAAATTTTGAAAAAATGGCACTTTTTGGCGAAAGTTTCAGAAAATTTTGTAAAAGTTAGGGTATTTTTTGTCGATCTGGGGGGGAGGGTCTCTAAAATTTGGCCGGAGAGGCCCCCCAAAATTTTGACCCCGTTACATGTATGCCGTGACAGATGGGAAAAAAACTACGCCACTCATAATATAGTGAAGAATCAGTTTGTGGTGTGAATATTTCGTATTTTGGTGGCTGATATACGAATTTATTATGAATCAACCCTTAAGCTCGGTTCCACCTAGAAGATATAATAAATATGAGAACGCAGACTAGTTTGATTGATTCAATTATTGCGATCACTGCTACGCGTAAGATGGTTTTAGATGCTGCTGAAATTGCTATTCTACTGGCAAGTGGCGATACTTAGTTGACGCATTTCATCTTGAATTTTGAACACAACTATTAACTAAACTACTAAAAATTAGTGTTAGTCGTGTTGAACACAGCATCGGCAATATTGACTGCACAAAGCAATATTATAAATGGTAGTACAATAATTGTACTCAAGATAGAATAATGACAGGTTTGCAAAAAGCAATTTTATCATAAACCTGGTTATACTCACTCTCTCTACTTGAAATGGAACAAGCCTTCCAAATCGGCGCAAAGTTAAAGTTAGTTTGTCTGTATTTTCAATTTATAAAAGTCGCACTCCCGTGCCCATCTTTCACCTCGTGAAAGCTACTCCTGGCATTAACGTTAGAACGAGGACTCAAAATGCGATTGCGTCTCAGAACAAGCTACTAGCTAACAATGAGCAACACAAATTTCACCTAGCTCAAGCTGTCACCATTTTACTTTGGTAATTAACAGTAGAGTTCGCAATCGGGTCGGGTCGGGTCGGGTTGGGCCTGCTCGGGTCGGGTCGGGGTGAGATTTCCCGACCCGCGGGCTGAGCGGGTCAGTTCGGGTCAAAACTTTTGGGTAAAAATATTAGATTTTGACGTTAAATTTTGTTATTTTGACCTTTTTCTCAAGCTAATGAACTTCGGCAGAATGGCTGCTAGACTGAAGATTCGCGGAACGCATCGCCTACATATCATGAAAAACAAATAACAAAAAATTGACAGGAAAATTTAGAGTTTGTGAGTTTGTATAGCAGCTTGACGAGAAGTCGGGTTGGTGCGGGTCGGGTCGGGTCGGGTCGGGTTGGAAGCTATCTCGGGTCGGGTCGGGTCAAAAAATTTCGACCCTTTGCGAACTCTACTTAGCAGTTATCATGGCCACACACACACACACACACACACACACAGTACACACACACGCACAAACAAACACAATATACCTGGGATTTACTAAGCTCATTAGCTAAATCCTCCAGGCGCTGAATATCATAACGGTAACCGGAAATCTCCTCTTCCAATCGAACATGGCGAGACAATAAGGACTGAAAAACAAAAGTTCATCGTCAGTTCATGTATCGTCACTTTAATATAATATTAGCTGACACGAATGCAGTTAGCCAAAATGACCTTTGATGGCAACACAAACATGTGCACTCAGAATTAGTTAGTAACATGACCAAGGAGATATCTCAAATAAATCAATACCGTTTTTTGAAGTTATTCTCTTTTTTAATCTTCTTCATCGACCAAAGTTTAAGTGTGACCAAAAATAATTGACTTTTGTCTCATAATGTGTGTCGTGTGATCAGACTTTCGCGAAAATTCATTCCTATGGCTTTTTGAAAGCAAAACAATCATTTGAATATTTTACTATATTGAACTTGGACTATATAATTGAACTTTGACTATAATATATAACAACTTTGACTATATAACAATTTCAAACAGATAATAAAGTTTTAGACTAAAACTATTTCCTGATGGGTCTTGTCATCAAACCCGAACTGAATCCGACAGTAAATTTCACGGTCTGAGATTAATTCGACTTGAATAAAAAAGTATCTCAAGCCGCTACCTGAGCATTGAGTGCGTCTTTTCCGAAATCGTCCGACACGACCAATGGCATTTTCTCTTTCATCCAAGACTCAGCCTCGTTGGCTTCTTGCAAGTATTGCGACGCCTGATTGGCCTCACGCAGCCATTTGGACAGCAGACTGGAGATATCGCGCAGGTCATCCCAGTTGCGCTAAAAACAGAACAAATTCGTGATTTCTCCACTAATCACCAATATTTTACGACTACGCTGATACTAGACATATTCCTATTTTAGCGTTAGCTTTTACCTTTACCAGCAAATTCCTATTTTAGCTTACTCCGCTAGTTAGCTTTAGCTAACTAGCTAATCCGACGGTATTTCTAGGAATGAGCTCGGAAAAAGATTAAGCTGTTTTTATACGTATTTTAACTCATTATTACTTCTAATCTACCATAACAAAAATAGCTTCACAATTCTCAATTGACTGCATTCACAGTACCAACATTATCATAATCAGCAGCTTCTAGAGTCACCTGTAAATTATTAATCCTCTGGGCCACTTCTTCCCTGGCGGCCTGGGGCACGGCAGACTGCAATTGTTCGCCAGTCCGAATGATATGCTTGAGCCGCTGCCACTGACTGTCCATGTCGCCTTCCAGAGCCTTAAACAGTTAACGGATAATTGAGTAATTCACGCACAAGGTTGCGGTTAAAGTTCTTAGCCGAAAAAGAATTCAATGGCATTGGAATTTATATTGTTTTCTTAAAAATTCTGCAACGGATTTAGTATTGTCCAATGACATTTCACTCAATTCCAGATATTGCAAATACAAATGCCAAGTTTTTAGCTTGTAATATAATCATGTAATGCGTTAATAATTTAAAAAAATTACACACTAGTAAGGAAAAATGCCCTTGTCGGGCGGCTCCTTGGGTAGAATAGGTTACTGTCTGTCTAAAGCGGAAAAATACTTAGGCTGAGCTTGTAAAAGCATTGGTACAAGACTTTATTAACGAGAATATGCAATTCGTGTGAGCTCGTTAAAGTAGGTGGACTAGGTATACCTGTTGAGAATAGGAATATGATCTTCGTAGGGCAGACACTGTTTTCCGCACCCTATTCGCGCGACCTTCAGCTAAATTATATCGTTTGCTCATGTAACATAGAGGCTTTTTTACACTAATTCAACATTGGCAAATGGCAAAAACGTTAGAGCGGGCACTCGTAACAATTTTAGCTGAAATGTCGACTGTTGGCTGAACGGGTGAAATGATTCAGGGGTGTGCAAACAATCGGTCAGGGATTGCTAAAGTTCTCGGCTGACAATTACGCTGAAAACCCTACCTCGCACCAATGTACTTTGCACGCCATAAATGGGTCAATTTAGGTCGCAGTTTCTTGTAAGCTCTTGCTTTTAGATTATGGACTCTGAGATTATGGATTTGTTCCTACTTTACCTTTTTATCAAGCATATATACTTTACAACAATAATAAAAAGAAAATACCGTTGAAACAAACCCAGAACGGGCTGTAAGTTCGCGCGAATAGGGTGCGGAAAACAGTGTCTGCCCTACGAAGATCATATTCCTATTCTCAACAGGTATACCTAGTCCACCTACTTTAACGAGCTCACACGAATTGCATATTCTCGTTAATAAAGTCTTGTACCAATGCTTTTACAAGCTCAGCCTAAGTATTTTTCCGCTTTAGACAGACAGTAACCTATTCTACCCAAGGAGCCGCCCGACAAGGGCATTTTTCCTTACTAGTCCTCTCTCTTTTTCCGCTGTAGTGGAAACGAACCACACTACATATACATAGCTATGACGGCTTCACTGCCTGAAGCGGACCAATGTAGTATGTACGTAAGTGTACATGTGTACATGTCTATATACCTATGTAAAATTTACCCCTTGGACCCCCGTTCGGTGGGTGTTGGAATGCATGGAGGTTCTACACAAAAACAAACCACGGATTCGTAATCAGGGGCTCAAATCACCTCTATGGACATCAAAATTGAAATTTTGAAAGTTTTACCCCTTGGACCTCTGTCGGGGGGGGGGTAACCTGAGGGAGGAGGTGGGGTCGCAGGGGAGTCAACGAGAGTCATAGACGAAAAAAGACCTCAGATTCGTGTTCAGGCAGTCAAATTACACCTATGAACATCAAAATCCGAATTTTGAAAACTTGACGCCTTGGACCCATTGTGGGGGGGGGGGGTAAATACCCTAGCAAAGGGTCGTAGGAGAGTTCACGAGAGTCACAGACAAAAATGAACCTTGGATTCGTGTTCAGGGGGTCAAATTACCCCAATGGACATCAAAATTTCAAATTCAAAAAAATTGACCCATTTTGCCCCCCTAGGTGGCACCCTGGGTGACATGGGTGTCCAGAGTGGGTATAGGCAAAAATAAATCCTAGATTCGTGTTCAGGACACCAAACTACCTCTAGAGACAAGTTTTTGAGAATAAACTCGAAAAAAAATTTTTACCCCAAAAGTGCAAAAGGGTCCAGAGTCCCCTTTGAGAACACCCTAGGGGGGCAATCGGTGGGGCAATGGGTATTAATATGATATGTTCGCAAGATCACAATCCATATTACACGAAAAAACTTGAACTATCATGAAAAACAAGCAGCAAACCTAATTAGTCTACTATGAAGTTACGTACGCGCATACATGACACACAGCCAACCGGGGGGTACCGTCTAGGGGACTATTCAACATCTGAGTAAGAAAGTGATAATACCAGTGAATGCACAGCATATGGGTTTATATTCGTATACAAAACGATAGACCTCCAGCTATAACCATGATAGCTCCACTGCCCGTAGCGAACCTACCCCCGTAATACACGTGGCGGGGGGTATGGGCATGTCCTGGGGCTTATAGGCCGAAATTCAAAAAAAGCCCATGTTAGTTTCTATTCCACTACTGTACCACCTCACATGCAAAAGATCATGACTGGCCGTTTTGCGCAACTTCTTAAAAAGTGTGCTAAACTTTTTCGTACTTAGTCATTTTTTGGACCCCAAAAAAGGGGTTTCCCCCCTCCCAGCACAGCCTCTCACGAAAACACCCGAGCAAAACCATTTTTTCCGTGTCTATTGCAGGCTATACGAAATGTAAAAAACCAAAAAAGGTGTCGCTCGGATGAACTACCGGCGAGAAAAGTTCTGGGAAAAAAAAAAAAAAAAGAGCGAAAGTCCGTGAATTTTTGGGGGTCCCCGGGGGTATCTCAGAAAATACTTGACCGATCCGGCTGAAATTTCGCCAGCACTTAGGTATTGCCAAGGGGTGTACACACACAAAATTTCGTGTAAAAAGCTCTTCTATATTTTGAGCTACAAAAAGTTCAAATTCTCAAAATCCGCAATAGTGCTAAATTTTCCTATTCTAGGGTTGGGCGCTATCGCGCCAACCCTGATAGTCCGCTAAATTTCTATTTTGAGTAAGACCCCAAGCAACTAAAGCATTCTCGAATTCTCGATACCCACAAAATAAAATAAATCAGACATCGCTTCTAATGAATACATTCTTAACTATTCTAATTTACACCAACACTGTTGAACCGATGATTCAGATTCACTAAAGCACAGCGGATAGACCAAAAAGCCAACTTTAAAAGATCGCTGCATCTGCGGCACAGCAGCCAGGTCGGAAGATTGCTGCATGTTCTGGCAGACTCTAATCTTCTCCACAATCCAGGCCTCCTCTTCTTCCTGGTCTTGAATGAATTTGTACAAATCTCGAGCCTGCTCCAACGCCAGGCGCCGGGCACGGCTCAGCTGGGTAAGCCTGAAATTATCAATGTCATGCAGGGCACGAGGAAGGCGCTAACATACAATTACATCAGTCCACGTATTAGATTAATTATTGCGTAATATAACATTTCATTCAGTTAAAAAATCGCCAGTAGGCCACAACGGGTTGCCGACCGGTAAGGGACCCTCTGTTCTAGGCAGAAGACCCTCTATTCTACGCAGAGGACACTCTATTCCAGGCAGACGACCCTCTATTCTAGGTAGAGGACCCTCTATTCTAAGCAGAGGACCCTCTATTCTAGGTAGAGGACCCTCTATTTCTAGCAGAAAACCCTCTAAAAGCAGAGAACCTAGTGTTCGAAGCAGAAAATCATCCATTCTCGGTAAAGAACCCTGTAGTCTAAGCGGAAGACCCTCTATTCTAGGCGGAGAACCCTCTATTCTAGTCAGAGGACCCTCTATTTTAGTCAGAGGACTCTCCATTCTAGGCAGAGAACCGTCCATTATAGGCAAAAGATCGTCTATTTTCGGTAAAAAACCTGATATTTATGTTCAGGGACCCAAATTACCCACAAAAACCCCAAAATTTCAATTTCGAAAATTTGAACCCTTAGAAGGGGGTACCCTGAGGGGATCATAGGGGTACCCAGGAAGCTCCTAGACAAAAATTGACTCCAGATTCGTGTTCAGGGCTCCAAATTACCCCTAAAAACACCAAAATCTCAAATTCGAAAATTTGACCCCAGAGGACCCCCTAGGGGGGGTACCCTAAGGGGGTCATGAGGGGGTCCAGGGGGGTCCTGGGTAAAAAATAACCACAGATTCGTGTTCAGGGGCCCAAATTACCCCTAAAAACACCAAAATCTCAAATTCGAAAATTTGACCCCCGAGGACCCCCTAGGGGGGGTACCCTAAAGCCCGGTTCATACTCGTCCTTATCCTTGTCCCTATCGTTTTGTCCTTAAGCGATTCCAAGAAAACTGCCTGGCCAAATAAGCCAACTTTTTCCATGATTACTGCTGGGATCTCTTGCAGATCGTATGAAAAAAATTAGCCGAAACGCTTGCGTTTATTGTTCACAGTAGCTGACCGAAAATTGTCCTTGTCCCTGTCCCTGTGTCCTTAAGGACAAGTATGAACCGGGCTTAAGGGGGTCATAGGGGGGTCCAGAGGACTCCGAGACAAAAATAAACCTCAGATTCGTGTTCAGGGGCCCAAACTAGCCCTAAAAACACCAAAATCTCAATTTCGAAAATTTGACCCCTGAGGACCCCCTAAGGGGGGTACCCTGGGGGGGTCATAGGGGGCTCCAGGGGGGTCCTCGGTAAAAAATAACCCCACATTCGTCTTCAGGGGCTCAAACTACCCCTATAAACAAGTTTTTTGTCCAAATCCATGACCAAAAATTTTCCAAGTTCACAAGGGTCCCCCCTTGGTGTTTTAACGGTACCGAAAACAGTTTTCGGGGTCACGTGACCCGGCCCCCCGTGGGGTCAGGCGGTCACCAAGGTCAGGTGCACAACTACTCATAGGGGGGGTCCCTCCACCAAAGTTTGGGACCAATCCCTCCAGTAACTCCCGAGAAAAACCGGTTACAAACTTTTGGACCACAGGAAAAAAAAAAAAAACAAAAACAAAAATCGCCAGTAGGCCACAACGGGTTGCCGACCGGTAAGGGACCCTCTATTCTAGGCAGAAGACCCTCTATTCTACGCAGAGGACACTCTATTCTAGGCAGACGACCCTCTATTCTAGGTAGAGGACCCTCTATTCTAAGCAGAGGACCCTCTATTCTAGGTAGAGGACCCTCTATTTCTAGCAGAAAACCCTCTAAAGGCAGAGAACCTAGTGTTCGAAGCAGAAAATCATCCATTCTCGGTAAAGAACCCTGTAGTCTAAGCGGAAGACCCTCTATTCTAGGCGGAGAACCCTCTATCCTAGTCAGAGGACCCTCTATTCTAGTCAGAGGACTCTCCATTCTAGGCAGAGGACCGTCCATTATAGGCAAAAGATCGTGTATTTTCGGTAAAAAACCTGATATTTATGTTCAGGGACCCAAATTACCCACAAAAACCCCAAAATTTCAATTTCGAAAATTTGAACCCTTAGAAGGGGGTACCCTGAGGGGATCATAGGGGTACCCAGGAAGCTCCTAGACAAAAATTGACTCCAGATTCGTGTTCAGGGCTCCAAATTACCCCTAAAAACACCAAAATCTCAAATTCGAAAATTTGACCCCAGAGGACCCCCTAGGGGGGGTACCCTAAGGGGGTCATAAGGGGGTCCAGGGGGGTCCTGGGTAAAAAATAACCACAGATTCGTGTTCAGGGGCCCAAATTACCCCTAAAAACACCAAAATCTCAAATTCGAAAATTTGACCCCCGAGGACCCCCTAGGGGGGGTACCCTAAGGGGGTCATAGGGGGGTCCAGGGGGGTCCTAGGTAAAAAATAACCCCAGATTCGTGTTCAGGGGCCCAAATTACCCCTAAAAACACCAAAATCTCAAATTCGAAAATTTGACCCCCGAGGACCCTTTAGGGGGGGGTACCCTAAGGGGGTCATAGGGGGGTCCAGGGGGGTCCTAGGTAAAAAATAACCCCAGATTCGTCTTCAGGTGCTCAAACTACCCCTATAAACAAGTTTTTTGTCCAAATCCATGACCAAAAATTTTCCAAGTTCACAAGGGTCCCTCCTTGGTGTTTTAACGGTACCGAAAACAGTTTTCGGGGTCACGTGACCCGGCCCCCCGTGGGGTCAGGGGGTCACCAAGGTCAGGTGCACAACTACTCATAGGGGGGGTCCCTCCACCAAAGTTTGGGACCAATCCCTCCAGTAACTCCCGAGAAAAACCGGTTACAAACTTTTGGACCACAGGAAAAAAAAAACAAAAAAAAAATCGCCAGTAGGCCACAACGGGTTGCCGACCGGTAAGGGACCCTCTATTCTAGGCAGAAGACCCTCTATTCTACGCAGAGGACACTCTATTCTAGGCAGACGACCCTCTATTCTAGGTAGAGGACCCTCTATTCTAAGCAGAGGACCCTCTTAGTATCTATTTCTAGCAGAAAACCCTCTAAAGGCAGAAAACCTAGTGTTCGAAGCAGAAAATCATCCATTCTCGGTAAAGAACCCTGTAGTCTAAGCGGAAGACCCTCTATTCTAGGCGGAGAACCCTCTATTCTAGTCAGAGGACCCTCTATTCTAGTCAGAGGACTCTCCATTCTAGGCAGAGGACCGTCCATTATAGGCAAAAGATCGTCTATTTTCGGTAAAAAACCTGATATTTATGTTCAGGGACCCAAATTACCCACAAAAACCCCAAAATTTCAATTTCGAAAATTTGAACCCTTAGAAGGGGGGTACCCTGAGTGGGTCCTAGGGGGTCCAGGAAGGTCCTAGGCAAAAACGAACCTTGGAATCGTGTTCATGGGCGCAAATTACCCTTAAAAACATAAAAATCTCAATTTCGAAAATTTGACCCCTGAGGGCCCCCTAGGGAGGAGGGGTACCCTGAGCCGGCCGTATGGGGGTCCAGGGAGGTTCTAGGCAAAAATAAACCTTGGATTCGTGTTCAGGGGCCCAAATTACCCCTAAAAACACCAAAATCTCAATTTCGAAAATTTGACCCGTTAGGACCCCCTAGGAGGGGGGTACCCTGAAGGGATCATAGGGGTACCCAGGAAGCTCCTAGACAAAAATTGACTCCAGATTCGTGTTCAGGGCTCCAAATTACCCCTAAAAACACCAAAATCTCAAATTCGAAAATTTGACCCCCGAGGACCCCCTAGGGGGGGGTACCCTAAGGGGGTCCAGGGGGGTCCTGGGTAAAAAATAACCCCAGATTCGTGTTCAGGGGCCCAAATTACCCCTAAAAACACCAAAATCTCAAATTCGAAAATTTGACCCCCGAGGACCCCCTGGGGGGGTACCCTAAGGGGGTCATAGGGGGGTCCAGAGGGGTCCTAGGTAAAAAATAACCCCAGATTCGTGTTCAGGGGCCCAAATTACCCCTAAAAACACCAAAATCTCAATTTCGAAAATTTGACCCCCGAGGACCCCCTAGGGGGGGTACCCTAAGGGGGTCATAGGGGGGGTCCAGGGAGGACCTAGGTAAAAAATAACCCCAGATTCGTGTTCAGGGGCCAAAACTACCCCTAGAGACAGTTTTTTGTCCAAATCCTTGAAAAAAAAAATTTCAAGTTCACAAGGGTCCCCCCTTGTGTTCCATCGTTTTCGGGGGTCACGTGACCCGGCCCCCCGTGGGGTCAGGGGGTCACCAAGGTGGGGGGCACAACTACTCATAGGGGGGGTCCCCCCACCAAAGTTTGGGACCAATCCCCCCAGTAACTTCAGAGAAAAACGAGTAACAAACTTTTGCTAACAGGAAAAAAAACAACAAAAAAAACATCAGGAATATGAATACAATGGGTTGCACCCCTGCTTCGCGGGGGGTCGGCAACCCAAAAACAGGAATATGAATACAATGGGTTGCACCCCTGCTTCGCGGGGGGTCGGCAACCCAAAAACAGGAATATGAATACAATGGGTTGCACCCCTGCTTCGCGGGGGGTCGGCAACCCAATAAATTAATTAAATAATATTATATTCTAGAAAGACTCATTCTTGGCTGTGATAATATTCCATTTTTTGTAATCCTACTGTACTATCTGGTTGAGTAATTAAAATAGCAATATAGTCCGTGATATTGCCTTACACTAATAAACTTTTCAATATCACTACCAGGGACACCTACTAAAAAACGTGAACCACAAACTTAGTCAACACTGTGCGTACTATCCACTACGGCAAAAAAGTTAAACTTTAACTTTAACTGAAATTAAAAAAGTTAGGGGTCTTACTTTAACTTTAACTTTAACTTCAAAAAAGTTAAGGGTCTTACTTTAACTTTAACTTAATTTAAATTCAAGCACCCATACTTTAACTTTAACTTAAATTCCGCCAATTTCTTAACTTTAACTTAAATTATAACTTTTATTCAAAATTTTGAATCTATACTTTTTTATAACTTTTTTGATTTACGTAAGGATAATTTAAAAAATATTTTAAGTGATGGTACCAATTAACCAAAATTGTTGTCAAATTTAATTTTTTTTCCTCCGACGCTGTACACAACCATAATTTTTGGTCGTGGTACCTATTTGTACTGGAGGCCGCTCAGCTTAACGCAGTCACAACCTATTGTAAGGGGCTTTTATGATTGTATTATTGAAATAGTATAGTGGTATGTTTGTTCCTTCTGGAGAATCAATTCTACAACTACATAGTGTAAAAGTAACAGCCACATGTTGTCCAGCGAATATAATTAACACGTAAAGTCAGTATAGATGGAAACTGCCTGCTCTTTTTATGAAGACAGGTGTTTTTACAATTTTTAATGAAACCAAGAGTACATAATAGCGTCTCACTTTATATAGAAGAACAGTGAGACAGTCTTCAGCCTGCCTGTGTTTTAGCACAGGCAGATGCGCTGGTCGTTTTCAGGCTACATGTTGACATTCTGTGCAACATGTGGCTGGCCAATCAGCGCGTAGATTCTCTGCGTAACACAAACGCTGATGCATTAAAATAGAAATAAAAGCTTAATAACTCATTATTTATTCATAGTCTGCTTGCAAAAACAGTAAAATAGTTTTGCAAATACCTTTAGGGATATTTTGGCAAACTTTCAGGGAAATTGAGTGAGAAACATTTGAGATATAAACTTTTCGGACTTTCTTAAAAGTTTCTCCATCAATTTCGCTGAAAGTTTGTCAAAATATACCCAAAGGTATTTGCGAACCTATTTAATGTTTTTGTTATTAACCTTTTATCGTTTTATCTCCATCTCGTTTTATGATTGGAGCACGTGCACAGGCGTCTGACAAATCAGAGAATAGGAGTTTGCTTCTGATTGGCCAGCCACATGTTGCACAGAATGTCAACATGTGGCCTGAAAACGACCAGCGCATCTGCCTGTGCTAGAACACAGGCAGACTGGAGAGTGTTCTATATAGAGTGAGACGCTACTATGTACTCTTGATGAAACCGTGTCCAACTCTGGGACCAGGACCTCCAAAAAGGTAGGGATACGGCATAAACTTATTCTACCTTATTTGACTTTTTTACTAAGTTTACAAACTGCGTTACGACTTGTGCTCAAATGTCGGCTGTGCTGTTTTCGATGAATTACGTCTTGAAAACAGCGGCGTACCCAGAAAAAATTTGAAATGTTGAAGATTTAACAACCCTAGCCAGATGAAACCGCAATGCGAAGCCTAGTCAGCGCGTTCGTTCTGACGGCTGCCGCCCCTAGACCCCCGCAACAGTTAGTTTATTTAATTTAAATAACCAAATTTATATTTTGTTTTGTAAGCCACTTCGCCAATAAGTGTAAACATAATTGGATTCTGGGGGCTGAGGCGCTCAGACCCCGCAATAGTGAGTTTAAACAAGTGAGCAAAAAAGTGGACAAGGTGCGAACCCCCTTTTCAAAATCCTGGCTACACGCTTGTGTATAATGTACGTTATGGTTATAGAGTGGTGGGTCAAAGTGGGTCGAGGGTCGGGTTTTACGGCGCGGGTTGGGTCGCGGGTTACCCACGAGTGTCGAGCTGCGGGTTGGGTTGGGTCGCGGGTCGAAAATTTCGACCCGCGTCCACCCCTGCGCCAAACGGAGCATTAACCTATAGAATGTCTTTCGTCATCTGACATGGGATTACGTGCGGTGGCTGGTTTGCCAGACGGTGTATGCCACGGGCGTGCATTTCACTGGTAGCTCGCAAAGATTCTGAAAGTATGCTAAATTTTGTGAAATTACGAAATTTTTTGGTCGAGACCGAAAGAAAGATTGTACTACCACTCCGAATCGCCGAAACCGAATTTTACAGGCGGTACGATCCGGCGATCGGATCCGCCTATCCGATCCACATTACTTGGGAACGGCAATGTAAAGTCTCAAATGTCTTTGCTTCAGCACGCTGATAAATAATCTACGAAACATTTTCCCAACAGGTTTCGTCGCAACACTGTTCAATAATATTACTTTCCGGTGGACGTACATGTCATGTATGATCTGACACACGCTCGCACAGTCTTGCAAATCAACAGTCTTGCATATAGCTACGTGCACAGCATGATACACACGCCCACACAAACAGTGCATTTTCAAGACCTGCCTCCAGTTTAACAGTAAAACTACATGCAATCATAAAAGACGATTGCAATATAGTACATATGTCGTAGTCCAAACTGCTATTCAGGCCAAACAGCGTTTGGACTGAAATTAATCCGTCCAAACTGCTATTAGAGTTTTGCCCAGGCCAAACTGCAATCGGCATTATAATACTCTAGTTCAACTATAATGAGGCTGACTTAAGAACCCCCGCAGAGACTGTCCTCCCTGACCTTTTCATATTGTTTGTAATACTAATTCATAACTGTACTTACCTAATCAGAATTACGCCAGTTCAACATGTTACGCAGTTCATTACAAATAGGACAGAATATGCTGATCACTGATAAATATAGCCTAAATATTTTTACAGGGCTGCCCTTTGTGGCATTTAGTACCGTAAGGAGTTCCACTTTTCATACATCGACACAGCTTAGAGTTATAGCCACACAAAAATTGTTTCGTTTTTGAGCCGTATGTAATAGTAGCTCTGTAAGCAGACACCAAGGATATTTTCGGGGCCATCTCCGCACTTTCAAATTGCTGATTGTATGCGGCAGGCCACAAAGAAACTTGGTCAGCGTGTACTCGATTTTGAATCACTCTTTTTAACTAAAGCCAAATCAGACAATTCCTCCATAACCGCAAACTTGTAGTGGTCTAGAATTGTACACTGTACACTTATGTGCAGTGGAGTAACTGACACTGACCCATGTCAAAGGTCACCGAATTACAATAGCACTGAGAAATAACAGCAGGAGACCGAAAGTCAGCCTAATTATAGTTGAACTAGAGGATTATAGTGCCGATTGCAGTTTGGCCTGGGCAAAACTCTAATAGCAGTTTGGACGGATTAATTTCAGTCCAAACGCTGTTTGGCCTGAATAGCAGTTTGGACTACGACACATATATACGCGGCGGCTGAGGCCGCCGCGTAAAAATATATTCATCTTTCTAAAACAACTCTTTATAACTTTAACTAAAAAAGTTTTGGATCTTAATCTAACTTTATTTAAAAAAGTTGGGGGTATTACTTTAACTTTAACTTTTAAAAAAGTTAGTGGTCATACTTTAACTTTAACTTAAACGAAAACGGAGATCAAACTTTAACTTTAACTTTGAAAAAAGTTAGTTGTCTAACTTTAACTTTAACTTTAACTAAAACTAGGCCTTTTGCCTAACTTTAACTTTAACTTTAACTTAATTAAAAATGGGTAGACTTTTTTGCCCTAATACATAGCTTGCTAAGCTAACGTGTACCACTAGCTTTTAATGGTGCAAGTGGACAAGCGAACATAGGGCGCATGGACAAATTTTTTATTCTTACTTTTAGGGACCTAGGCATCGCTACGTACGAGGTAGGGCTGTACGGGTATCAAGCATAGGTGTAATTCACACTTTTGAGTTGTATGTGCTTGTGCCCGTGTGCAGGATACTTTCAGAAGAGTTGAACTGATTTAAAATTTGTCGGATTTTCGATCAAACTCGTACCGTTTACTTCGGATAAGCAGACATACGGCTGAAGGGTAAATGGATCGGTCTGATTGGGCGAAAGTAGATATCAATCAGTCGTACTTAGTCCGAACGTTCCGGTGTGCGTAAGCATACCGTACGTACAAATGAATGACTACGTAGGAATCCAGCCATCATAATTAAAATTTATTAAGCCCAATGGAGCTTCACTTCACAGCACTCTGGCTAACTCAGTCCTGAATGAAACTCTGGGGCCGTATTCTCAAAATTACCTGCAGGTAAAGTTAGGCTAACTTTACCCACAGGTAAGGTGAAGGTAAAGTTAATTCTGCGGGTAAGGGTAAGTTAAAATTTACCAGAGGGTAAAGGTAAATTCTTAGAATACGGGGTAAAGTTAAAGTTAAACTGTGGGTAAGGTTAAAGTTTACCTGTGGGTAAGGTTAAAGTTTAACTTTACCTGTGGGTAAGGTTAAAATTTAACTTTACCTGTGGGTAAGGTTAAAGTTTAACTTTACCTGTGGGTAAGGTTAAAGTTAAACTGTGGGTAAGGTTAGAGTTTAACTTTACCTGTGGGTAAGGTTAAAAGTTAACTTTACCTGTGGGTAAGGTTAAAGTTTAACTTTACCTGTGGGTAAGGTTAAAGTTAAACTGCGGGTAAGGTTAATGTTAAAGTTTAACTGTGGGTAAGGTAAAAGTTAAAGTTTAACTGTGGGTAAGGTTAAAGTTAAAGTTTAACTGTGGTAAGGTTAAAGTTAAAAGTTAACTGCGGGTAAGGCTACTGTTTAATTATGGGTAAGGATAAAAGTTTAACTGTGGCTAAGGTAAAAGTTTACTTCAACTCAACTGACTGAGGCTGAAGGAAAAGTAAAAATTTAAAGTGATGGTGAGCTTTAACAATTTTTATTATTCCGCCTGGAGGCGGAATATTTGGAATGATATTTTAACACTAAAAGTACATAATTCTTGATGTGAGCCACTAGGGGGCCTATGTTTATCATAGGCCTAGTATATGGCAGTCTTTTTTTTCTGCCAATGGGGGCCAAGTAATCTTAAAAATGGTTCGACCTGAAAACAAATTACATAAAACGAAAGCATATGTCTACGTAGTAGTCCCAAAACTAAAGTAAAATTTTTTAAACCTATAATAGCATTTTATAGTCCATTTAAATTCACAGACTGCCTATCCCCCCCGTGCGTCTGGCTGTTGACAGACAAATCAAAAATTGACCATCCAATCAGTAATATATGCAAATTAGTTTGGATACGTATATGATTACGTTACCAAGAGGGCGGGCCTTTCGTTATATGAAAATCATAATTAGTGTAAGGACATTTAATTTCAAGGCTCGTTGGTCGAGTGGAATGATTCACGCTTGGGGTACGTGAGGTCCCTGGCTCAAAACCGTGGTGAGCCTTTTTTTCTGACCCCAACTTTTTGAAACTCGAAGTTTTTGTTCTTTAATTTACCAGCAGTGCAGTTTTTAATTTTAAACGACCGCTGAAAATTGTATCTGGGCTGTCTTCACTCATTTTACAAGAAATTATGGTATTGTAAACTTGAAGTGTGAATGTGAAACTTTGTAGCGATTTGAGCTGGTTTGAGTCAGAAAAGCTGTGACTTAAGTAAATAAATTGGACTAGCAGCAAACTAAGCTAAATGAGCCTACAAAGAAACAAGCACGTTTTGCGAGTAAAGTTAAATTAATTTTAGACGTGCTCGTCGCGACGTGCTTGAAATGCTGAGGATATTCTTCGAATATAAAACGCGGCACCAAAAATTTTCAGAGCCAACATTTCAAACTATTAACGCAACGTGTCGACTGGTGGTCATCTCACTTCTTAGCCAACAATGTCAGCATTATGGTTGAAAACGTTTCTATCAAAAAACTTTTATGCCGTCAGTTTCACTTTTAAACTAAGAGCTAGAGTCATGGTCAAAATGACCGTCACCCACATATTCGGCCACTTTTTAGAGTCGAAAATATGTAACTCAACGCCGCAACGACATCCATAACTGTGCAAATGTGCAGCACTGCTAAGGCTCTTTGGCTTAGTCTGACAGTTACCAAATTGGCATCAGACCACAACTTTCATGGTTCCGACGTGTTCATAAACAATCTTGGAAACATTGTTGCAACAGGTTTAGTTGCAGCCCTTTTGCAATCAGAATAATCGCCTGCCACTAACGACGTAGGTAGATACGTACACACACACCCACACACAGTGTGTATTTTAGGAACCTAGCAGTCGAATAACACAGCAATCGCCTGATCTACGTGTTATTTATAGGAGCCTTTTGCACTATAGTATATACGCGGCGGCTGAGGCCGCCGCGTAAAAAATCCTTACATGACTACCTCACTAAACGCGGTCCATATTGGTTCTTTGTCCCTGTCATTTTGCCTCTAACCGGAAACTAGCTCTTTTTGTGAATTTTTTGCTAAAACAATGTTATAAGTCTGACGGATGCATCAATTGACCCAGGCAGTGATCCTACTGTGGCCTGAGTTACCTGAGGACTGAGGTGTGAGGACAAGACACTGATTGCAATTTTACTATTTACAAATTGCATTAAAATAATTAGCATTTCGCACGGTACGCTGCTAAATTTATCGCCACTACGCCGGAATTTGCCCCTTTTAGGGGCCCACTTGTTAAAAATGTGTACGTAATAGTGAAATTTTTTACAAATTTTGTTTCAAACTAGGCATTTGTGTGTTTTTCCAGTATTTGTCTCAGTTTTCTAGAAGTTCGTCCAGTTTATATATAGTGTTTTTCTTTCTTGAATTTATGGTCCGCAAGAGCTGTAGGTTTGTGTAGCAGTGCAAAAATTATATATCTGTTGATTTTACACGATGCGTATATCCAAAAGTGGGATATAAAGCCCTTAGATTCGAGCCCATCTCCGTTACAAAGCCCTGGAACGTCAGGGGCGCCACGCCGCCACATCTACAATGACTATATACATCCATGGAGGGGGGTGGGCAACCCATACCCATCTGAAATGGGGGGGCGACCAAAATGGGGGGCTCCGGACCAAATAAGGGGGGGCGCCCCCCCTCCTTACTAAAAATATGCCAGGGGCCCAGATCGCTGAGGGGGAAGGGCAAAACCGCCGAGGTGAGGACCCTGGCCCCCCGGGCCCCGGCTGGCTACGCCACTTTTTGTTCATTAGCCCACCCTATCGCTGGTGCACTACATAGTCCTCCAAGCGAGATTTATTTATAAAGCTTTTGGGGGGATAATATACAGTAGCGTAGCCAGGATCAAGTTGAGGGAGCGGCCAACGTGCCTGTTTGCCCGAAACTTTTCCGAAGTTTGTCTGCCGGGGGCGGGGGAGGGGTGCTAGTGTGCTACATTTTGTGTCCCAGGGGGGGCAAATCGCTGAGGGGGGGGGGGGCAAAACCGCTGAGGGGGGGCAAACCGCTGAGGGGGGGCAAACCGCTGACGGGGGGGCCCTGGACCCCGGTAACCCCCATGGCTACGCCGCTGATAATATACACGCATGCATTTGCTGTCGCGAAAGGCAGAAGGAAGGAAAAGTGAGTTACAGATTTGCCGCTTGCAGGGGGTAACCACCTTCAGTAAAAATATACAGAAAATTTTGATTTTTTTAGGCCAAATTTACTAAAGGAAAAGTTTAAAATTTAGCTATGGATGAGGGTGAGCTTTACCAATTTTTTTAAAATGTGTATATATAGAAAAAATTCCCGATATACGTCCCCAATTGACTAAATTTAATTTAGTCAATTGGGGACGTATATCAGGAATTTTTTCTAAATATACACATTTTAAAACAAGTAGCCCCCAAATGGGGCAAGGTTCCTTCCCCAGTGTCTACTTTTCAGATTTAAAAAAATTTGTTTTTTTTCCATACTTACTGTCAGCTACTACAGTCTACATTGCGTATCTTAATCTACTATTCTTAAGTATATACACTGCGTATCCTAATTTATGCCCTAGCTTATTTCTTTAATTTAACTATATACGTACAAAAAATGTTGCAGGATGTTAAGCACCCCGCTGCATCGAGCCATTCGGCCCAAAAGTTGCACTTTGATCTGAGCTGAGCACATCAGCTCTAAGAAGCGATAAATAGTGACTTTCAGGGCACTTATATACTGCAAGTGAAACATTACGGTGCCGAGCTGTAAAAATACAGTACTGCAATAATCTACGTCGATTATTGATTTTCATGCATATACGCAGACAAAAATCAGCAAGCAGCTCCCAAGCTGAAAATACACACAAAACATACTGGCTATGCAGCCTGCCCAGCAGCGCTTAACGCTGTGAATAGTTAGTTTCAAAACAATAGTTCCTTCTCTAGAAGGAACAAAAATTGGTAAAGCTCACCCTCATCCATAGCTAAATTTTAAACTTTTCCTTTAGCCTCAGTTGAAGTAAACATTAACCTACCCCACAGTTAAACACTTGCAATTTTAACCGTAACCACAGTAAACTAACTTTAGCCTTACCCGCAGTGTAACTTTAACTTTAACCTTACCCATAGTCAAACTTCAACTTTAACCTTACCCGCAGTTTAACTTTTAACTTTAACCTTACCCACAGTTAAAATTTAACTTTAACCTTACCCACAGTTTAACTTTAACCTTACCCACAGGTAAAGTTAAACTTTAACCTTACCTACAGGTAAAGTTAAACTTTAACCTTACCTACAGGTAAAGTTCAACTTTAACCTTACCTACAGTTTAACCTTACCCACAGGTAAAGTTTAACTTTAACCTTACCCACAGTTTAACCTTACCCACAGGTAAAGTTAAACTTTAACCTTACCCACAGTTTAACCTTACCCACAGTTTAACCTTACCCACAGGTAAAGTTAAACTTTAACCTTACCCACAGTTTAACCTTACCCACAGGTAAAGTTAAACTTTAACCTTTACCTTACCCACAGTTTAACCTTACCCACAGGTAAAGTTAAACTTTAACCTTACCCATAGTTAAATTTTAACCATACCCTTTGGTAAAATTTTGAGAATACAACTTTACCTTCACCTTACCTGTGGGTAAAGTTAGCCTAACTTTACGTGCAGGTAATTTTGAGAATACGGCCCCTGAAGTTAAGGAATGACATTTTTAAGCATGATGTTTAAACTTGAAGCTTGATGTTGAACTTTGTTCGCTCAGTCCAGTACCCAGTCCCCAGTTCAGACAGGAACAAGGCCAGTCAATTTAATCCATTAAAGATAGAAGTGGGCCCTCAGTTTTAGCAGAAAATCTGTTTCATCCCAAATGTAGACTGTAATCCCTTAGTATCTGTGAAAAGAAGACGCATAATTTACAGTGCATTATCAAGCTGCATTATCTCTGGGGAGGATCCCTGCTCCTTTTAGGGGCAACTTGTTTTCATACCGTGTGGAAGTGACGTTGACTTTGTTCGTGCAAAAAATTGGCTCATTTGGCCATGTAGTTTTCTTGGAATTGTTTAAGGACAAAACGATAGGGACAAGGACAAGAACGAGTATGAACGGCTTCAGAATGTCGATAGATATTTCAACGCTCACTAGGACATTCGGACAAACGGACATTGGGCACACAGACAACGGACAGATTCATAAGTTTCTCTATTTATATTTGTAGGGCATTTTGTCAGATAACGAACACAATATGGGCATACGATACGGCTTGAAGGATGAAAAGGTTGAATTGAACAGTCGTTCTGCTTAGTGCTGGCTGAGTATACCTACCCGGACGTCCATTCCATAGACCGCTTTTGGCATGTCATGTCAGTTGTACTAGCTGTTCGTACCGAAGATACAGTTTATGAAACCGGGGCATGCCCAATTACCGTTACATTTACATTACCGTTTTACACCAAGCGAGCCCATTTTCATGAAATCATGAACACGAATCCTCCATGGGTCAGGATTCCAACAGTCTCTGTGCATTTATTCACAGCTTTCTTGCAACACAGGAGTGATGATTCTCAGCTGCATGCTCAAGCCCGGTTCGTACTTGTCCTTAAGGACACAGGGACGGGGACAAAGATAAACTTTCGCCAGCCACTATGACGAGTTGGCACAATCTTTTCGGTTAATTTTTTTGCGTACACATTAGTCGTTTCCAACTTTGTTAATGCAGAAAATAGTGTCATTTCGCTATAGTAGGTACTTTGAACTTTCCTCAGAGTTGCTTAGGGACAAAATGTCAAGGACAAGGACAAATATGAACTGGGCTTTAGCCGTGACAACACACCTGCTAACCGAGACATCACCATATTCATCATCTATTTCAAAATACATCAGGGCCCTATCGCTGAGGTTTCAAATAATACAGTTATAACAAATAGTGAAAAATCCGGTGATTTGTAATGATATGTAAAAAATTCGTAACAAACCTTATCACCTTATCTTGCACTGACAAATTGTTACAATTGTAAGACTTGTAGAACTGAGCCTACAACAGGTGCTGCTGCTACTACTGGAACACACTAATTCAAACACAGGCTTGTTTATTACAGATCAGTTTGTTCAATAATAGATTTTCAACGCCATCAAGCACAACTCCATATCAAGCAGCTCAAAACTGCCAAAACAATTTTTTCAGCAAACCGTTTTGCACGTTCTTTTTCGACAAATCTTTTTCTAATTAGGTACAATATTCTGAAAATTACTGTTAAAACACACGCTACATGAAATACGGAGAAATCGATAGAGGTCTAGAAAACCTTCATTACAAATTGGTTATTTCTGACAATTCTCTACGCAAGTAGCATAATACCAGCAGAGGCACAACAGCAGGTCGACACAATAAGTGCACAGAATCCAGCAAGCTAACGAAAGAAACTAGGGCACAAAAGCAATCACGTCCAACGGCTGATTATTAGGCAGCATCGCGAAACCATCAATCGATGCTTAACAATCACGGTTTTTGAAAAGAAATCACTGTAGCACACTAACAATTGCTTTGAATATTAAAAACCTAGATGCTTTGGTCGGGACTGACAGGTGTTTAACTTAAACAAAATGCAAGTCGAACACGTGATCGTATATAATACAAATAGAATGGTTTGTTACGATGCTCATTTCCTTCGAAAAGAACGTGTTAGACCGAGTCTACAGTTAAAACACCAATTTCAGGATCCCAACCTCTGTGTCTGGTTGCTTTAAATCGATTGTCACTATTGTCCTTGCTGCCTACGAAAAGCTAACTTCGGCCAAAGGACATAGTTTTACAAAGACAATTACTCAAATTTTAATTTTTGCTACAAAATCAAGCTCTGAGCATTGAATTTTGCTCATTTCGTTTTAGTCAATTTTAAAAGCAATATACTAGTCTACCGACGTAGTAAAATGTCAGAGTTTAATGTAAATTAATTGTAAATAAAACTGTGGAGGACAGGAAAATCCATCTATAATCGGCCGTTGAGCTTATTCAATGAATAAGGTTATATAATAGTGAAGTAAATTATAGTTATCTCAATAAAAGTAGAGACATGCTATAAAATACTTGCTTCAATACTAACAGCAGTCGTTGACTACTATATTTTACATATAAATACATTAAAATATTATTTATACTAAAAGCATACAATAAATTAATATAGATAATATATTCGACAATTAGATTTGAGTAATTATATTATTGTTCTGTTGAAGCATAGAGTTAAGGTTGCAAGTGAAGCAGACATACTCAGTAATTGACAGACAACCAAAAATTCATATATTGTCATACTTGGTAGACTAAGCAGTCAGTGTTAAAGAGTTCCAATGGCCATACATAACTAATGACAACCTTAAAAAACTTTTATGCACATGAGTACTATGCATACATGTAACGGGGTCAAAATTTTGGGGGGGTCTCTCCGGCCAAATTTAGGGTACCCACCCTCCCCCCAGATTCACCAAAAATACCCTAAATTTTGCAAAATTTTCTAAAAATTTCGCCAAAAAGGGCCATTTTTTCTGAATTTTGCCCAAACTTTGGGGACCCTCCCCCCCCCCTGGTCCTCGATTTTTGGGGGGGGGTCCCCCCCATCCCCCCCTCATACATGTATGTTACTATGCACTCACTTATCACATCAAGTTCCTCAAAAAGTATGACAATATGACACAAACGCTATCAGTATGCTTATCGTCTCTGTCCAATGTCCATGTATTACAAGAGTCGATTCAGACTTGCCGATATCTATAAACCAGGTACATTTAACGCAAAAATCATACAACTTACCCATAACGAAAGTATTGTAAAATGATTTACCAGCGGCATGTGCCAACAGCTATGGCTGTAGAGAAGTATAAATCGACCCTACATGGAAACTTTCAAAGAAAATACTTTTTTTCACAGTTCCAGATAACGTGGAAAAACGTTACTGTAGCTAAATATCGGCAACGGGACAAGTGGCCTATGACAAACAGCAGGGGTCAAGGGGTCAAACGGCAGACACAACAACGAATCACAACAACCAATGCGAAAGCCATGCTCATATTTAAGACACTGAAAAGTCTAGCAGTCTACCTTATATCGTCGAGACATCAGATAATGAAGATTTCCTTAGCTTAATGAAGATCTATTAGCTCAAAATGATCGGACTCAACTTATCGATTCGAAAGAGTAGAATTTCACTACCGGGTTTAAACCATGGTAATTTTCTAACAGTTTAAATGCATCACGTGTTTCTAAAGATATGTTCAAAATTTTTCACTTTTCAGTTTGATGTTCTGCTTATGATTTGTCTGGCCAAACTGCAACACACGTTTCTAGCATACATGTAACGGGGTCAAAATTTCGGGGGGGCCTCTCCGGCCAAATTTTGGGGACCCTCTCCGGCTCTCCCCCAGATCGACCAAAAATACCCTAAATTTTGCAAAATTTTCTAAAATTTTCGCCAAAAAGTGCCATTTTTTCTAAATTTTGCCCAAATTTTGGGGACCCTCCCCCCCGTGTCCTCGATTTTGGGGGACCCCCCCCTTCCCCCCCTCATATAATATGTATGGTTTCTAGTATTTTGTCAAGTCAAGCTCATCCTAGGCTATTTCACTCACTATAAAAGTTCTCCTAGAAAATCGAACCACGTTGTTCCAACAAAACTAGAGTATGGCTTAGCATCAAATGTATTCCTACAATCCGTCCAATCATAATATAATAACCATAATACACATTCATTATAATAAATTCATTGATAAAATCACAGACAAGCGGAGCGAACGGCACAAGAGGGCAAACATATGTACAAACACATAAAAAAATAAAGAATACACAACCACGCAGGTAAAACAACACAAAAAACAAAAAGTACGAAAATGCTAAACTTTATCAACTTTATATTCAAAAAATCAAGCTTGCACACCTAATAATCACACTTTCATGTAAAACACATTTTTTTGAAAATTTTAACCAAAATTGGGCTAAAATATTATATCTCTGTTAGAAAACTAACAAATATCAATAAATACTGCAAGTAAAATTTGGCAGACATGGATAGTACAGACAAAAAAGACTACCAGACGCAAACAGCCAAAGCAAATAATTTGTGTCGTTCATATGACAGAAAATTTAATTAAGATCTCACATTCTTTCTGACAGTTCCGGGGGAAAAACGGTAAAATGTTAGCAGAATTTCTGTTAGAATGTAGCAGAAATGCCAAACTTTTATCTTTTTCGAAGTTTCTAAAGCTAAACTTCGATTGAAAACATCAACATTTAATCGTCAAAGTACAAAGCAATTAGTTTTTCTCAGAAAAATTAACACACACCTTCAACGTAGCATTCACACAGTACATTCTAAATTTAGCATGCCCATTAGACCGTACAACACTAATTAAATACTAACCTACAATCCTCGTATTAAAAAATAAAAAAATCATAGACAAGCATAAAACAACAATGTTGTAAACCAATATTACACACGAAATAGGAATATTAAAGTGACGAACTACTGAGCCAACAAAAAAGAACATACACAGTTGTCAACTTATGAGACCAAGACTAAGTTGAATAGCTTTTGTGAATTCTACTATTTTATTGAATTTAGACCCCCGATTTGCAGCTGAGTTAATTGAATTAAATCAGCTTGCATTAAAATAAAATACACCACAATAATTAGTATGAATTTGAAGTCAAAACGCCAAACAGAAACTAAAAAAATTGCGGGGAAAATTAGCTCCGTTTAACTGTTTTGGCACAATTTAAAATCTAAATCTAAGAAGATTCATTAAGATAACCAAAAAACTACTTAGAAGACCCAACTAAACAGCACAACGAATGAATTAAATACGACATGGATAGAAGTAGACAGTAGGAATAGTAGTGGTAAGGAGGGGGTTCGGATGAAAGCACGGAGCCAAGAATGGAAGGTCAGTGACAGGACTCAATTATCGTCACGGGAGGGGTTCGACGTAGTTGGCAGGGACCAAGCCCGTTTTCCCATTCAAAGTACCAACCAGCCAGCCCGGCTCTTTCGACTCAAATACTGAAACAAAATAACCAACTGATTATCAAATTTTAAAATCTAATAGAAAATAATATCATATAAACTTGAAATATATCTTCCATTTGTCTAGATGCTGAAAATGCCGTTTGGGACAAGAGTTATATAAGATGTGATGTGAGCTAAGCTTCTTAATCAACCAAAATTGCTTTCTTGTGAACAAGTTTTTTCACTATTCTACAACTTTTTCCACAGTAGCTTAAGGGGGTAGTGTCGCGAAAGCAGTCGATTTTGCGCGACTATAAAACTTTTTCAGTAAAAGACAGGTCATTGTTCTTTATATATTCTAAAAATATGTTTCAAGGCAAATATTTTTGCCAAGTTTCAGAAAAATTGATGCAGCATGCAGTTAGCAGTGAAGTCACAAAGTCGGAAAAATGACGTTTTGAAAAAAAAAAAAAAAAAATTTAGTGCACATTGCTTGAGTGGTTGTGGAGTAATGGCTGTTTGAACTGTGAAACTGTGCGTAACCTGTCAAGTACTCACAGCAATAATGATAAATTGTTAAAAATCTAGAAGCTTATTTTGAAATCAAAAGAAAAACGAACCTTTATTTTTCATTTTTCTTATTTGTGGCAAAAAATTGTGCGTCAAAACATTACATGTACTTCACAAGCTGGCCAATCTGATATCTGGCTTGATTTTTTGAACTTTTATGTCTCTATTGTGTGATGTCTGGCTCACAAATGGTGATTGGTTAAAAATATTAGTAGATATTGGTAGTCTAGTGTCTGGCAGTATTTATTTGACACCATATGGCATTTCACTAGTTTCTCAGTGAACGTACAATTTCAAAGCAAAAAGTTATCATTTTGCAGCCTATTAGCAAAACTGCTTTGGCGACACTACCACCTTAAGACAGGAAACTGTAAGTCAAGTCAAATTTTCTTGAAGAGTGGTATTTTATCCGATGGTGAGGAACCTTAGTGGGGAAAAGGGGATCGCCGGTACAGTGGGGTAAACGCCAAGTTCATAAGTAAACGCCTTCCTTCATAAATGTAAAAGGGAGATGGTGGGTGAGGAAAGGGCCCCATCCCAAATCGAGGAGGGGGAAGGGTCCTCAAATCTGAGTAAAAGAGGGTAAAATCTCTATTTTATGGAATATTGAGTCAATCAGGGCGGTAGAGTAAGCTCATTCAAAAAGGCTTTGGAATGTTCTTTCTGTGTCTATTCATTACAAATATATTACAGTACAAAATACCAGCATAGAATGACTGCGAATTTATCTGGGAAGCGGAAAAAGACAGGAAATACGACGTTACAGCGGGTGACTTTTCATATCTTGAATAATACCGAATCAAACTGGCTGTGTCCAACATGTAGCCACGCCAGTGATTTAAAACTAAGTTTCACCATCAATTTCTAGTTATAACCACAATTTTTTAAAATTCTGCAATGTGAGTTGAAGTTTCTATTCTGGGACTTGGCGCTCATCTTCATCGGTTTTTCTGTCAATCTGCTCCGACGCAATGAAAACTATCAAAATTACTAACCATTAGTGATTATCTGACCCGGCATGAAAGACAATTCACTTTCGTGACCAGCAATGCATTCGAACAGAGTACGTACTCGGCGACTGAAATTAAAATAAAAACAGTTTCAGCTAGACAATCCATTCAAAGCAATTAGTGACATATTGCTGGCAAAACTTACAGCTTAGATCAAAGTGAAAACAGCTGAGTATGAAAACATACTCTAAAATAAGTTTTGTCGCGGCAGATAAAAAAACAATTATGCATAACGATCATGTAGGTACATAACAAGTCCTATCTTCAGCGCTAACCCAGGGGAGTCCAAACCTCCCCCTTTAGGCCCGTATATTCGAATAGCTCAGACTGACAATTAAACTAATATTCTACGCTTGCTTGACCGGTAAAAAATTCTCCTGCTACAGCAAAATGTGACACTAATTATGAGTCTAACTAAATAGTAATTAATTACAAATTATCAACTAATAAGTAATTAAATAGGTGATCAAGTACTTAAACGGAATAATGGGAAACTAAATAAATCACAGTCAAAAAGCATGAAAGTGTAAAAAATATGGAAAATTCAGAAAATAAATTATATCGATAAACTTTAACATATCAATATCATATGTATTAACAAAAACACAAAATTTGGCAAGTAAAAAACACTATCATAACATTTGATGGGAAATTTTATGGAGCCACGAAGATCAAAGGCTGATTTATATTACGAACTTGCACCAAACTCACTCCCAACCAAACTCTCACAAAAAATGATAAAAAATTCGCACTAAACGAAGCAATAATCAAGCATGACGTGACTAAAACGGAACTTGAAGTAATGAGGTTCGAAGCATATTTCGTTAGGTGCTAGTCTACAAGTCAAGTCATGTAAACTGGCCTTGAAGTAGGGGGTGTGGGGACAAACTTCAGCGAAAATTTAGCCCCAGGGAAGGGTTGTCCCGCAGAGGGCGACACACAAACAGAGAGAGAGAGTCCCTGTGTGAGCTCCTCCGGTTGCCATGTTTAGTGTATTTAAGCAAAAAATACGCATTTAGACAAAACTGAAGCAAATTTTGCAGAAATTTTGACCTAAATCACTACTTACTGGATACAAGAGGTCATATGTGTGTGCGTTTTGTGGGTGAGGTGGGGGGCAGCCAAGGGTCCCAAGGAGGGGGAGAAGTAACCGTACTTTTTGTGCTGTCTCCCAGTCTCCTAC
>JASANF010001569.1:0-13624 GCA_030248245.1 Trissonchulus sp. WLG1_4 | reverse complement strand
TTCGAAGACTTATGTAATAGCCAATTGCCAATACAGTAAATTTTTACACTAAACTGTAATTTTTAAATATTTTAACGATATGCAAGATGTTTTTTAAAATTCCACGTTTGCTTTCAGATTTTATATAAGACTTTGATATGTGTAAGGCACTGCGCAGTATCCACATTAAACATTACGTACAATAAGAGTACATATGTAGTAGCAAAGAGTATGACACTCTTCCCTATCCTAGCTAATCGGCCCGGACGATGCTCCGGCCGAAATAGCGCTTTTACGCCTTGATTTCAGGGACCCCCCCTCGAATCATGACATGTCTAGATTTCAAGGGGGGGACCCCCCCTAAAACCGGGAAGTGTCTTGATTTCAGGGGGGGGGGGCCCCCCCACTGGTTTCAGCACACTGCCAGCGCAAATTCGGTGGTGTCTTGATTTCGGGGGGGGGGGCACCCCTCGTTTCAGCACACTGCCAGCATGAAATCTATGGTGAGCTGGTAACGTGCTGAAACGAGGGGGTACCCCCCCTGAAATCAAGACATCACCGTGGCAGTGTGCTGAGAACCAGGGGGTGCCCCCTGAAATCAAGACACTTCCCGGTTTTAAGGGGGGGGCCCCCCTCCGAAATCAAGACATGTCCATGATTCGAGGGGGGGACCGCCCTGAAATCAAGGCGTAAAAAGCGCTATTTCGGCCGGAGCATCGTCCGGGCCGATTAGCTAGGATAGGGAAGAGTGTCATACTCTTCCCTATTATGCTACTCTTGGTAGTAGGGAACACGTGAGAGTGAAAAAACACGAGCCTAAATGAAAAGCCAGTTATTGACATTTAAGTATGGCGAAAATTTTCGGCAAAAAACGCTCAGAAAAACTTAAATTGACATTTAAGTATATATGATTTAAGTGTAAGTTCTAATTTTAATAACGTTTAAGTTTAAGTTGACATTTTGAAATTTTGATTTAAGTTTAACCCTTTCAATTCTGTTACATCAGAATCAAAATGGCACTATCTCACACTAGTGAAACCTGTCGGCGTTATGTTTTCACAGAATCTGTTACTTCACGAGAATACCTTAGGTATCCGGTGAAGCGAGCCGGTGGCCAAGTGGCTAGGCGTGTCAGTCCTGCCACAAAGGTGTCCCTGTGACGCAGGCTCCGTCAGTGGTGACGGATCGAAACCCAGCCAAAGGCTGGACGTTTGCAAGAAATTGCATTTTGTAATTTTGTGCAGTGCAGTGCATTTTTGAAATTTCATGCAGCAAATTGTTAAGTTTAAGTTCGCATGTCAATTTTGAATAAGTTTAAGTTTAGGGGCATACTTTTTTAATTTAAGTTTAAGTATACTTTTTTAAGCTTACTCTCCACATATTTCGAACTGGCAGTGTGGTGGTGGTCCCTGAAATACTGAATACTGAAATACTGAACTCACGTCGTAATAGGGCTAATGTTAAGCGTGCATGTTAAATCCGTTTAGTCCAGTGCTAGTTTTGGAATGGGGTCAGATTTTTTGGAGAGTGTTGCTCTATCTTTTTGAATTTTTGGAGTTTTGAGAGTTGTTGTTGAGAATTGCTGTTTTGTGGATTGTTTGGAGCATGGTCTTTGTGTGTTCTTATCTGATTGATGATTCTGCGATGTTGAGCGTTTTGTCTTTTTTTGTTCCTTGACTTGTTTGTTTTGTTCTGTTGGGTCTTTTTTGCTTTTTGCTGTGCTGGTTTTGCTGATTGTTTTGGGATGTTCTGGGTGGGTGCCGATTTGATTGGGCTGTGGATAGTGTCCCTGAATTTGTCCCCCCCCCCCTTTTTCGATCTTTGCGAGTTGGTGGCGAACTTGGGGGGACGTTTTTCTGACTGCCATCTGATTGCCAAAATTTTCTGAGACTTTCTTTCCTCCATCTGTCTTTTGCCCGTGTGTGTCTTCCTGTTCTTTGTTGCATTTGCCCCTTGGGGGGGGGCTCCTGGTAAAATGTTCTCCAATTTTGCTTTTTTCCATTTTGTTCTCCCCCGGCCCCCCACCTCATGAGAAAATTGCTTGAGGTGCCTTTTGTTTTGTGCGTTGTCTGTTTTCATCCTGGCAAGTCAAAAAAGCCTAGTGCCCTTTTGAACTTCTCACAAACCACATCGCCATCGCTGAACTTGGTTGTGCAGCCCCTGCATGCGCAAAATCTTGATCCGATTTTTTATTGTATTTTCATTCTAAAAATGAAGCCGTGTGAATGGCTGTTTTTTGGGCCGCCAAATTTGCGTGATTTTCTTTTGGCGTTGCTAGCCATGGGCAAAATTTGAAAAAATGGATTGAGGTTGAGATTGAGTTGGCTTGAATGTGTGAAAATGCTTGTGTTTTAAATTTGATTAAAGGACCTGACAGGAAAAGACTTTTTTTGCGCCTTGATTTCCGTAAAATTAATTTTGGGAGCCCCTCATAAAAATTGACTAAGCATTGGTTCGTTTGTTCTCTGCTTGCGCCTTTCCCTGGGGCATTGTGTGCCAATTTGAAGCGAATGGAGAAGAAAATTTTTCTTTTTCCGTAGCCCCCCCTTAATGGCCCTTGGCCGCTTCTTGGCCAAATCAGTCGCCTCTTCCCTGCCAACTTTCCATTTTTGATCACGCAGAGGAGCCGGGGACGGTGTGCCCCCAAATGGCGGATGTGCCCTCGAAATTTTCTAACTTATTTCTTAACTCTTTTCAGTTTGTTTAGTCTCTTTGAGTTCCTTCTTCTTTCTGTTTGTTGGCACTTGGCTTCGGCCTCTTGGGCTTTGGCCCTTTAAGCAAATGTTGGGTCCTCCCCCCCCTCGTCGCCCCCCTCCCCCAATATGACGCTTTTTTTTTTTGAAAAAAGCGATTTTGATTGTTGGCAATTTTGGTGAAATTGCTTATTTGAAAAAAATGCCGAGTTTTGGAAATTTTTGGCAGGGACCCTCCCCCGCTTTTCCGCATGGCAAGGGTCCTGGCAAGTTTTCAACTGCATTTTTCTGAAATTTAAGCGAATTTAGCAAAATTTTTCGCCAAAATTGTAAATGGTGCTTTTTGGTAAAAAAATTAATTGGTTTATTGGGAGGGGGGCCGCGAGGGGAGGGTCGAGGCGTTTTATCTTATGTATGGTGGCAGATGGCATGTAGTGTCTATGGCCAAGTTTGGCCAACTTAAAAGTTGGATGAAGAAGGATAGTGAATCTTCTGTAAATGTTGGATGATGAGAAATGAATAATTTGAAAAGACGTTAAAAATTATTTTTAGAAAATTTTGGGGGGCATCCGCCATTTGGGGCCCGTCTGGTCTTGTGCTATCAAAAATGGTAAAGTTGGCTAGGTAAGATGGCCACTTGATTTGGCCAAGTTAGCTGGCCAAGTTGGCCATTTAAGGGGGGGGGGCTACTCGAAAAATGAAAAATTTTCGTTCTCCGATTCGCTTCGAGAATTGGCACACAATGCCCCAGGGAAGGCGCATAGCAGATGTAACAAACTGGAACCAATGCTTTAGTCAATTTTTTACTAGGGGCTCCCAAAATTTTAATTTTACGTGTAAATCATAGGCGCAAAAAAAGTTTTTTGTCGTTGCAAAGCGTCCTTTTACTCGAAATGTTTGTTAAAACTGACGAAGCTGATTTTAGCGATTAGATAGCCTAACGTCATATCTCACCTCTATGATCCATTTTTTCAATTTTTGCCCATGGCTTGAGCAGTGACGCCAAATGTAAAATGCAAATTTGGCGTGCCCAAAAAACAGCCATTTTCCATTTCGCCCTCGATTCTAGAATTGAAAATCATATAAAAAATCCGGATCATACGATTTTGCGCATGCATGTGGGCTGCTCTATACCAGTTTCAGCCTGATTGGCTTGATGTGGTTTGTGTTAGAACTGTTAACTAAGGGCTCTTTTAGGCTTTTTTCGTACTTGTGCCTAGGTATGTTAAATACACTGACGAACGCACTTAAAACAAAAGTGCACCTTCAAGCTTATTGTTCTCATCTGAGGTCAGGGTGCCTTGGGGGAGTAACATAATATATAAAAATAAGCAAAATTGGAGAACTTTGATTTTTGACCTTGGTAGCCCCCCCTTTAAGGTGGCAAATTTGCAACAAAGTTAACAGTGTAAGACCTCACTTGGGCAGCACAGATTGTGAGTGAATAGAAAATCTAGAACTTCGGCAATCTAGATGGCATGTCATGGATGAGACTCTCTCCCCTGAAATTTGTCCCCAGACTCCCCCGACAATTTTCTGCGGATAAAAGTGTTGGGGGTGGGGCAGAATTTCATGGGGACACTTTTATCCGTGACAGGCCTGCTGAATCAAATCTGGGCACCCTCCCAGTACATTAAAACAATCAGCTAAAACTTCTAGTCCTAGCAATAAAGCTTGTAATTGGTCGTAAGATCCCTACTAGGTAGCGATAGCGGTAACAGTAGTCAGGTGGGAACTATATAATATATAGACTATATAACGCTTGTTTATGTATTTGACCGATCGCGGGGAAATAAGTTTCAATCAGATTATAGCAGACTAGCTAACACAGGGATAGACCATTGGCTCGGCTTGGAAATTTCCGGTCCAGGCCGGAGATAAAGACAGCAATTCTCAACAACTAACTTCTCAAAACTTTCCAAAAATTCAAAAAGATAGAGCTGTTAACAGTGTCTACATACTGTTTCTATGGCTTTTTGCCGTTAACAAACGATTTGTCAGAAAGTTTGACCAAAACTCTCTGGACTAAATTGTTTTGCTTTGTGAGTTGTATTTGTTGTTTGGTGGTTGAGTTAGTTTTAATGTTTTATGTAAAGAAATAGGCTAAGTTTGTTGGGCGTCGTGTGTTTTCTTTGTAATGTGTAAGAAGTATGAATTCTAAGCTTAAAATGGAATAGAAACTTGTTGAAAAGATTCTAATATGAAATATTGTGAAGTTTGTGTAAAAATAGCTAAAGGTTTAAAGGACTAAAGCTAAGGTAAAAATGTGTTTCGGGGACTGTGAACGTCTTAAAGGTAACTAACGCTGAAAGTTGTAAGTATTAAATGTAAGTTTACTCTATTAAAGAGCTTCTTTGCTGGCTTTTGCTACATGAGAGCTAAATGAAGAAGAATGTGACTGAAAAACTATTAAGCTTTATTGTTCTGAAATCTGATGAGGTGAAGGTACTGAATGACTATATTGTGAAAAATTAATTTTGGAGAATAATTAAATATTGTTTATATTTTATGAGTGGTATTAGAATGTGAAAAAAGTGAAAATATAGAAAAATCTTGATATATATGCTTAAACTTTTAAACTTAAATTTATTGTTAAAATTTACTGTATTGAAATCTAGCTTTGAAAAATTAAATTTGAAATGTAATGTACGTACTGTGATAGTGCTAATGGGTAGATTTTGTATAGTGAGTAAATCGGGTAGATTTTGGAGAGAAGGATAGTGATTTAGTGGTAGATTTTGATGGGTGGTGAATGGTAGAGCTGGATAGTGTATTTATGTGGTAGATTTTGTAAATAGCTTCTGGAGCGCCTCTCAGTTTTAATAAATGTATAATTTGAGTAAAATACTAGCAGTAAGCTCGGCTAGGGAAGAGTAGAGCTATTGGAGGGAAATTTAGAAAGTATTTGTGTATGGTTTTTGATATGAATTTATTAAAAAAAGAAAAAAAAATATATCGAAGGACTAAGTGTGGTATAAAGAATGAAGTCTTAATCGTCTAGGATAGGAAATAATTTTGGGTTATAGGGTTCAGATCTGAAATGAGGGGTATAATAGGTAGAGAGAAAATGGTTGCGCCCTCATTAAAATTAGAATATTTTGAATTTAGACGAGCCTTTTCTTGTGCAAGCATATATGAATCATCGGGGTTGAAAAGTCGGAGGCGAGTTGGTGGCGGCTGACAGTCTGCAGAGAACGCGGCGACGGGGGCTGAGTAAACTCAAGCGTGGAATTTTTTAGGGCTGGTGGTGGGGCTATTAGTAATGCACAGGAGTCTAAGATCTGAAAAATTAATGAGACAGGCATGGGGAGGGGACTGGGAAAGAAGGCTGTGCTCTGTTTCTATGGAGACGGATTAAATATATATATATATATATATATATATATATATATATATATATATATATATATATATATATATATATATATATTTGTAATGTGGTCTCATTAAGAAACGAGAAGCTGTCTCCTGCCCTCGTGCTTTATTTTTTTGACTTGTAGCTAGGCTATCTTCGTAACTATTAGGCCCCCGCTATAAGTCATGCTGGTTTCAACTTAAATTAGGCTTGGTGCACTGGGCTGACTATCTCTGGCAGATGTCACCAGTTGCTAGGCTCATTATGCTTGCCTTGCTATTTTTAATGGAGGGGGGTGCGCACATTGTTCTCGTGCTACGTATTTTGAGTCTTTTAACTAGTGAATATACAATTTATTTTTATTGAGATGTTTTAAGGACTTTTGTCTTTGTATCCGTTGAGTTGTACTCTTTTCGTGGTTGGTTTTTTGTTCTTTTTTTAATAATTAGTTATCGAGATGAAATAATGGGCAGATCATTTTGCTATAGCTCTGATCGTTTCTAGGCTAGTTTTATGCTTGTTAGGTGGATTTTGGTTTATTCAATTTGGATTTGACGGATTTTATTGAACTTAAGAAAGGGCTAAGTCTACAAAATCTACCACGCATAAATAACTATGCCAAAGTCTACGATTTTGGCACCACCCATCGAATCTACCACGTAAATGCACTATCTTCTGGCTGCAAAATCTACGATTTTTGCACCACGTTTATGGCGGAAAAAATCTACAGTTTAGGCGGCGCATGGCGGATTACGGGATTCTGAGTTTTCAAATTCAAATTTTTCAAAGGCTTAGATTTCAAATTGCAGTAAATTTTAACAATACAAATGTTCACTTTTTAAAAGTTTTAAGCGAATTATATGCAAAATTTTCTATATTTTTCACTTTTGTTCCACATTTTCTAATACCACTAACGGAGATTTTGAATAAACAATTATTGTTAATTTATTCTCCAAATGTGAATTTTTAAAAATATCATCATTAGGGTACTTTAATCAGATTTCAAAGCGGTAAACTGTGGGATTAAGTTTTGGTTCGGTCACATTCTTCGTTCCATTGTAGCTCTCAATTGTCACAAAAGGCGGAGAAAATTTCTTTTGATCAGAGTAAACGGTTTGACATTTTAATACGTTACAACGTTTTTAAGCGGTTTGAGAGTTTGGGACTATTTAAGATTTCGCGTGCGGAAAACACATTTTTGGGCGTTTAGCTTTTAGTCTTTGAAACTTTAGCTATTTTTTCACAAACGTTCAAACCTCTTTTTTGCCGAGATATTAAATATTTTTCAACAAGTTTTTGGCTTCATTTTTGAAGCTTTAAGTTGATTTGGTGCTATATTTCGAGGTAAACGGATGCCACGTTTAGTTTTTCGGATAACGGAAAAATTTATTTTGGTGCAAGAGTTTTGGAATGACAAATCGTTTAGAACAGAGTTCAGAGTGGGGTCGGGCGGGTTTGATTAAGTTTATTTCCTAGCACTGACTAAACGAGTTAACATGCCCCTCCACCCTATTCCTGTCCATTTATATTATATTTCAGGACACCGCGTCGGGTCCTGGAGGGAGTATACTTAAACTTAAATTAAAAAAGTATGCCCCTAAACTTAAACTTATTCAAAATTGACATGCGAACTTAAACTTAACAATTTGCTGCATGAAATTTCAAAAATGCACTGCACTGCACAAAATTACAAAATGCAATTTCTTGCAAACGTCCAGCCTTTGGCTGGGTTTCGATCCGTCACCACTGACGGAGCCTGCGTCACAGGGACACCTTTGTGGCAGGACTGACACGCCTAGCCACTTGGCCACCGGCTCGCTTCACCGGATACCTAAGGTATTCTCGTGAAGTAACAGATTCTGTGAAACATAACGCCGACAGGTTTCACTAGTGTGAGATAGTGCCATTTTGATTCTGATGTAACAGAATTGAAAGGGTTAAACTAAATCAAAATTTCAAAATGTCAACTTAAACTTAAACGTTATTAAAATTAGAACTTACACTTAAATCATATATACTTAAATGTCAATTTAAGTTTTTTCTGAGCGTTTTTTGCCGAAAATTTTCGCCATACTTAAATGTCAATAACTGGCTTTTCATTTAGGCTCGTGTTTTTTCACTCTCACGTGGTCCCTACTACCCAGAGTACATAATAGGGAAGAGTATGACACTCTTCCCTATCCTAGCTAATCGGCCCGGACGATGCTCCGGCCGAAATAGCGCTTTTACGCCTTGATTTCAGGGGGGGGGGTACCCCCCCCCTCGAATCATGACATGTCTTGATTTCAGGGGGGGGGGACCCCCCCTCAAACCCGGGAAGTGTCTTGATTTCCGGGGGGGGTCCCCCCCCCTGGTTTCAGCACACTGCCACGGTGATGTCTTGATTTCAGGGGGGGGGGGTACCCCCCCCTCGTTTCAGCACGTTACCAGCTCACCATAGATTTCATGCTGGCAGTGTGCTGAAACGAGGGGGGGGGTACCCCCCCCCTGAAATCAAGACACCACCGAATTTGCGCTGGCAGTGTGCTGAAACGAGGGGGGGGTACCCCCCCCCCTGAAATCAAGACACTTCCCGGTTTTGAGGGGGGGTCCCCCCCCCTGAAATCAAGACATGTCATGATTCGAGGGGGGGGTACCCCCCCCTGAAATCAAGGCGTAAAAGCGCTATTTCGGCCGGAGCATCGTCCGGGCCGATTAGCTAGGATAGGGAAGAGTGTCATACTCTTTGCTACTACATATGTACTCTTATTGTACGTAATGTTTAATGTGGATACTGCGCAGTGCCTTACACATATCAAAGTCTTATATAAAATCTGAAAGCAAACGTGGAATTTTAAAAAACATCTTGCATATCGTTAAAATATTTAAAAATTACAGTTTAGTGTAAAAATTTACTGTATTGGCAATTGGCATCTACATAAGTCTTCGAAAAATTTAAATTTTAATCGAATTTGAAACTCGATAATTCGTACGTACTGTGCATGGTGCCTATATATGGTAGATTTTGTCATACGTGGTGTAAAAATCGGGTAGATTTTGGTCGCCAGCAGGATAGTGCATTTACGTGGTAGAATTTGTAAATACGCCTCCAGCCCAGTTTCATAAAAGATAAGTTGCGATTCATTAGTACCACTAATGTAAGCTAGAAAATGAGTTATAACTTTGGAGTTACGAAACTTTTCTGTTAGAAACTCTCACAACATATTGCTAATGTTAGATAATGTGTGGGCAAAAACTTGTAACGTTTGCCTGATGCAGTCAAAAGTCTAGCTAAGTCAAAGTCATTCATTAGTTTCAAATATTAGTAAATATTAGTGGCTTGAAAAAATTCACTAATATTTGCGACTAATGAATGACTTCAAGTTTGCTATATTTTTTACTGGATAACGCGACTTTTTTGAGATTTTAACCACACGTTATGCAACTATTGGCAACCTGTCAACAAAATTTCCAGCTGAAATATTGTGTAAACACAAAGTTACACTCCATTTTCTATGTTGCATCAGTGTTACTAATGAATCGCGTTTCACTGTTTATGAAACCGGGCCCAGGAATCAAGGTTTTGGTCCATAACTTTTTTCAGGTGACAAATTGTTTGTTAACGGCAAAAAGCCATAGAAACAGTATGTAGACACTGTTAACAGCTCTATCTTTTTGAATTTTTGGAAAAGTTTTGAGAAGTTAGTTGTTGAAGAATCTCGGCTGTCTCAACTCTCGGCCTGGATCTGCAAAATTTCCAAGCCGAGCCAATGGTCTATCCCTGTGCTAGCTAGTTCGCTATAATCTGATTGAAAACTGATTCCCCTGCGATCGGTCAAGACATAAACAAGCGTTATATAGTCTATATATTATATAGTTCCACTTGACTACTGTTACTGTTATTGTTACCTAGTTAGGGGTACTTAACTACTAATTAACAAGCTTTATTGCTAGTGACTAGAAGTTTTAGCTGATTGTTTTGGGAATGTACTGGGTAGGGTGCCCAGATTTGATTCAGCAGGCCTGTCACGGATAAAAGTGTCCCCATGAAATTTGTCCCCACCCCCAACACTTTTATCCGGATAAAATTGTCCGGGGAGTTGGGTGACAAATTTCAGGGGGACAGTTTTATCCATGACATGCCATCTAGATTGCCGAAATTTTCTAGATTTTCTATTCACTCACAATCTGTACTGCCCAAGTGTAGTGTCTTACACTGTTAACTTTGTTGCAAATTTGCCACCTTAAGGGGGGGGGGCTACCTAGGTCAAAAATCAAAGTTCTCCAATTTTGCTTATTTTCACATATTATGTTACTCCCCCAAGGCACCCCAACCTCAGATGAGAACAATTAAGCTTGAAGGTGCACTTTTGTTTTAGTGCGTTCGTCAGTGTATTTAACATACCTAGGCACAAGTACGCAAAAAAGCCTAAAAGTAGCCCTTAGTTGAACAGTTCTAACACAAACCACATCAAGCCAATCAGGCTGAAACTTGGTATAGTAGCAGCCCACATGCATGCGCAAAATCGTATGATCCGGATTTTTTATATGTATTTTCAATTCTAGAATCGAGGGCGAAATGTGAAAAAATGGCTGTTTTTTGGGCACGCCAAATTTGCGTGATTTTACATTTGGCGTCACTGCTCAAGCCATGGGCAAAAATTTGAAAAAATGGATCATAGAGGTTGAGATATGACGTTAGGCTATCGAATCGTGTGAAAATCAGCTTCGTCAGTTTTAACAAACATTTCGAGTAAAAGGACGCTTTGCAACCACAAAAAACTTTTTTTGCGCCTATGATTTACACGTAAAATTAAAATTTTGGGAGCCCCTAGTAAAAAATTGACTAAAGCATTGGTTCCAGTTTGTTACATCTGCTATGCGCCTTCCCTGGGGCATTGTGTGCCAATTTGAAGCGAATCGGAGAACGAAAATTTTTCATTTTTCCAAGTAGCCCCCCCCCCCTTAAATGGCCAACTTGGCCAGCTTAACTTGGCCAAATCAAGTTGGCCATCTTACCTGGCCAACTTTACCATTTTTGATAGCACAAGACCAGGACGGTGTGCCCCAAATGGCGGATGTGCCCTCGAAATTTTCTAAAATAATTTTTAACGTCTTTTCAAATTTATTCATTTCTCATCATCCAACATTTACAGAACAGTTCACTATCCTTCTTCAATCAACTGTTTAAGTTGGCCAAACTTGGCCATGTAGGACACTACACTTGGGCCATCTGGGCCACCATACATGTAACAGCACAAAAATGTTGGGTACCCCTCCCCCCCCTTGGTGGCCCCCCTCCCAATAATGACGCAATTTTAATTTTTTTGACCAAAAAGCACCGATTTTGACAATTGTTGGCGAAAATTTTGGTGAAATTCGCTTAAATTTCAGAAAAAAATGCCGAGTTTTGAAAATTTTGGCCAGGGACCCTCCCCCGCTTTTCCGCATGGCGGGACCCTCCTCCCTCCCTCTGGACCGAATTTTGGGGGAAGGTCTTCCACCCCCCCCCCCCCATCCCAACTACATGTACATATGTGTGTACCGATCAGAATTAACTACCTATGATGCTGCAGTCAGCGTCACTGATCGAGCAAGAGCGGCACTGACTGCAGTCACTGCATTGACGTCACAGGTCCAAATAAATTGGACATGTTTACTGAATTTCAATGAGTGACTCCGGAGTCAGAGTCAGTGACTCCGGAATCACGCTCAAATTAGTCACTGCCCAGCCCAGACTAGTCACTGCCAGTGCCAACCAGTTTCTTAATAGCTTGTGTAGGTACGTACATATATGCTGCTGCCAGAAACTGGCGGCCCTACAATCTTATAGCATATGGTCCTTATTTATGTTTTGCAATAATGTATTGAAAAAAAATATTAAAGTATCCACAATTCACATACAGTATCAATATGTTTTATTTTAATTTTTTATTTTGTAGCCATTAGTCAATGCCGAAGCAAAGTCAATTTTTGTGATTGTTGTCGAAAAAATTACAGTTTGAATTATTTAGTTTGAATTTACGCCGAAAGCTTTCGCTGTTTATAAAATTCGCTTTCGCTTTGCTTGTTTATAAATTTTAGCTATAACAAACTGGTTGGGCTGTCTAATGTGTAGTGACTAATGTGAGCGTGATTCCGGAGTCACTGACTCTGACTCCGGAGTCACTCATTGAAATTCAGTAAACATGTCCAATTTATTTGGACCTGTGACGTCAATGCAGTGACTGCAGTCAGTGCCGCTCTTGCTCGATCAGTGACGCTGACTGCAGCATCATAGGTAGTTAATTCTGACCGGTACTGTACCACAGTCACCATACATGGGCGTAGAGAGGGGGTTCCACCCTACGCCCTCCCACACAGGGGGCTCACCCATCCCTAGAATGTCTAGAAGTCGCCCAGCAAAATATGATGCTAAAATAGACTACGTTACGTTCATCACTCATTAATTCGTTGGACATGAGACAGTTTCACCTCTCACACCAGAGATTCGCCCCCCCCCTAATTAGTCCTTCACCCCCACCAAACCAAGATCAGTTTTTCCGTTTTAAGATTAATTAATTAATTAATTAATTAATTGGCGCGTAAGATCCCCCTCCTCCAAGATTTCCCTGCAACCCATCGCTATTCGTCATGACTGTATACTTGGGAAGCATGGCACCCATATATAAGTGCGTAACATTATATACTATACTCTATTTATAAACCCTAGATTATATATCCGACTTGTGTGTTTCTAACTGATAAGCCAGAAGTGTCAGAAATCAAGTTGACCAGTGACCAAATCAGAAATTAATTGGAATTTTGAAACAGAGAAAGCTGACTCGCCGGTTTATGAAGGCTGAATTCATCCTGAAATGATGTTATCATGACGGCTAGGTTTGGCGTCCGCTCTGTCATTCAGTAGAAGTTCAGACCTCAGAATCAAAAGCGAGACTCTGAAGTTTGATATGTAATTAGGTTTATATATATTATATATATATATATATATATATATATATATATATATATATATATATATATATATATATATATATATATATATATATATATATATATATATATATATATATATATATATATGTATGTGTGTGTGTGCGGTTGCGAAGTGTAAAAAAAGTAAAAAAGTAAAAAACTTTCAGTTAAGCTTCTTTAAAAAAGTTAAAAAAGTAAATTTCGGACGTTTTTACAACTTTTTTACACTTTTTTACACCTACTTTTTTACACTTTTTAACACTTTTTTACACCTACTTTTTTATACTTAACACTTTTTTACACCTACTTTTTTACACTTAACACTTTTTTACACCTACTTTTCACACTTTTTTACAAATACTTTACTAATTTTGCCAGTTTTCAGAACAAAATTGGCCGAAAAAAAATTTCAAGTCTCGCATTTACCAACATTTACTGAATTTCAAAGTCACCAAAATTTTTCACACAAAAATAACTCATACAAAATTGTTTCCTGAAACTTATTATGTTGGCTACAACACGTGAGGAACTTTTAGCGTAATTTATTATTTTTAACGAAGCCACGAACCCAGCGGTACAGGCCTTATCCCATTCGTGAAAGTTGAGTTATTGGTGCAATGGTACACCTTTAAAGAACTCCAGC
>JASANF010001565.1:0-27581 GCA_030248245.1 Trissonchulus sp. WLG1_4 | reverse complement strand
ATGTGGTGGAATTAAGCAATATTCTTTTGCCCCAGCACCAAGAGTATGCGAAGCAAAACATGTCAGTGATACTGAGCGGTCACTGCTTACTAATTTACGCCACGTTGTTATACACAGGTAGCCACATGCATTGAGCGTTTGTCATACTCATTTTAGGGTCTATTCATACTTTCGTCCGCATGTCCGTTCAGCCGGCAGAATGACGTCACTAACAGCCCGGCTAAACGGACATGTGAAAATTAAAGTATGAACCGAGCCTTAACTGAGTATTAACTTGCTACTGAGCAAAAGCATATTTAACTAGCTTGTATATTGGTATTTTTCTATTTGCACTTAATTGAAGCTTGGAAAATTAAAAAATATTATAATTGTTGCGCTTAAGGTGAAAAATGAATGCAGTTAAATAACTATCAGTTCATTGGGCAAAAAAGAGGAACTTACCCGAACGTTCAAGGTGTGTATGTTCTGTGGGGTCAAACTTTAATTTAAGTTTGAAACACACTTTCGGTTTAAAAAAAATAGTAATTCTGAAACGTTGTAAAGTCATTATTTTCGGCTTGCTTTAACTTGCAGTAAAGCCTTAGCTTTACTTTAGCTTTAATTTCAATAAAAATGGTTTAATTTTTTACCATTAACTTTTTAGTATTAATTGCATGAGGTGATCTTAGCTATTGTATTAAGCTATATGGCTGTAATATTAAAAAGTGTTAGTTAACTGGATTAAATTAATTAATTCTGTAATCGGACAAATTCGACACATTATTATTGTCGTTAGTTTAATGGTTGTTATATAAGGCATACTAGCCGTATGTTGGTTCACCCGGCAAATTATAAAATAGTATTTTTTACTTTAATTAAATTTTTTTCCTAAACCCATGTAATTTTTTCTTCTTTTTATTTTCAGAATGCATCTGGAGTTAAGAAGAGCCTAGAAATGAAGAGGCCTTCGTTTTTGGTTTGGTTGCAGCAGGTTTAGCAATATGTTAGGAACTGAGGTAAGGATAGCTTAAACTGTAAAGCCTTAAAGACTTGGTTGAGAATATCAGTTGAAAGCTTTGAGATTCTGACTTGATTTGCAAAAAGTATTGCTGAAATTGAATGCACAAATCGATTGAGACTTAAAGTTAAAAAAACACTGTATGGTGACACCTGGCCATTATTTTCGCTTTGATATGCAGAACTCTTATTCTACGATGTTAAGTTTAATTTTTTTAATTAGTGGCACTAACTAATTAATAATTAATTAATAATTAATTAGTTTAATTTTTTAATATGTAAGCGTAAAAATGGATATATTTCTTTCAGCTGAAATATGCTGGTCGCCAAAGAACTGCCAATTCCTGCCGTGGCAATTGGGGAACTACATGCCAGACAACATGAAAATGTATTAGAACAGACATTTAGATAAAGTTTAGATTCGATTTAGGTTCGATTGTTAGATTTGACTTTGGTTACTTTTGAACTGTCTAGTTATTTCGTTTTCATACCTTCTGAGTTGAATAGGACGCCAAAATTGGCACTGGTTCAACCAAGGGACCCCAACAGTTCACTTTAGAACCCGCTCCGAAATGTGAACCAAAGGCAGATTTTAATTATGGTTTGGGCTGTAACCTTGGAAATAATAAACACTGGAACACGATTTTCACTATAGAGCACACTAAATAGTTAGTTTATGTGCTGACAAAGTTTTGTGCTAAATACTCTACTTTAACTCGAGATATTTGGGTTTAAGTCTGACTGTTGCAAAGCCAAAAAAGTGGGTGGTTCACGTTAGGCTCCTCTACGTTTGTGATCGGCCGAAATTTTCGGTCGGCCGGCCAGATAGTCGCCGGCCAGCTGCGGCCAGCCGAAAAAGCCGGCCGGCCGGTTGGAGACGCCGGCCGGCCAGCCGGCATCGACCGACTGACAAAATTCAGCCGGCATAACAAGCGGCAGGCTAAGTCATGTCAAAATGACACTCTGGATTTTGGATTTGGTTTTGTCCAAAAGTTCGGCTGCTCCGGCCGACCGGTCGGCCGGCTTTCATGGGTCGGCTGGCCGGCCGGACTTACTCCGCCGTAAGCCGCCGGAGCCGGCCGGGCGGCCTACGCGACCGGTCATCGACGGACGGTCATTCGAAGGTATACTCTTCAAATAGGTCAATCTGTGAAACATCAGTCCGCTAGCTTTCGATGCTCCGTTATATTGCATGCAACTGCTATATAGGTGGTAGCTTTGAAACGACTGGAAAGTAATGGGTCAAGCGTATAAGGATTCTGTGACCTACTGAAGTATCTAGTTTGTTCGTAATTTAAAGTCTGACCAAGAAATGCTGCATGCTGAGACAAGCAGAAACACGCGATTTCATTACGAAAAGAACGAATTGCAAGCATCAAGATTACAGCTGCTAAGTCGCAAAATCACGCCACCTGTTTTGTCTAAGAGTTCAGTAATTTTTGGTCAGACTTTTGTAGTATATTCATTTTAGAACGTTCAATGCTTGTTTATCAGCATCTACGGTATTTTGTATTATGCTTGTTGTATTAATTTGTCTATACTGTTAGTCATTAAATTAGACTGATATGGTTTTTTATTTTACAAATTTTTTTATTTGCAGACTTCGGTAGTTTGTGATGCTGAGCTTGGTGACTTTTTTGCTGCTTTAATGTGGAGATATAACTGATTATGAGATCACTCTTTTGTATATGAACTGATTCTTGATACTTCTAGTCGTTTATTCAGAAAACTTTCTCCGCAACACTAGCAAAAAAAGCCAATATGCTTAGTTTGTTCCGGTGTAGTGTTGTGGTAATTGTCATTCTTCAGGAGTGATTTATTATTCCGTTTTATAAAGTATATTTATCGCTTCGCTATGCTCGCGATAATGATGTTTTTACCTATTAGCAGCGGTAGCTGCTAGCTGCAAAGAGGTGTGGTTGTTGTATTTCGTTTTACTAGCTCCCAGCGTACAAACAAACCATGACAGGTCATACAGATTACAAAATGCTACCAGAGACAGACAGACGGGCCTGTTTACTGTCTTGAATGTACATGTCTCTGCTTCGGTTAGAGCTCCAGCGCCCGTGCAGAGATATTAGTCGGTCTGATACCCCGGCCAAGGCCGCTTGGGTCGCCCCTCCCGCTCGGAAGCTGTGTGTTCCGATGGTGGTGGGGTCCAGTCCGATTGCAGCTGCTCGCTTTTTTACGAGAAGTCTCGCTGCCGAGTAAGACAGTTTGTTCCCGCTAAGGACCCATTTTCTGGTTTCTCTAGAATAAGTCATATTCTGAAACAAAAAATCATCCGAGTTGATGGTTAGTTTACCCATGAGCAAAATGGGTATAGGACAAATGTCGCTTGGTGACCCGGCAATAAAAACCTTATTCCCTTCTCTTCTTTTGTCTGTTTTCGATTTAGGCAAGAATAGAGTCATACAGGTACTGTTTTCATCTAATAGCACATGTTTACATTTCAAATTCGATAGTTCGTCGTATCGAAGGAAGCCTGCATAAGCGGTGGCACAAAAAGCCGCATCGCGAATGTCTTTTAGGCTAGAATTAGGTTTTACTAGTCCCCCTATAATTTTTAAAACATCAACTCTGGTCAAGGGGGCTTTCTTTTGCACGGGTGCAGCTGTCTGCCGGGATAGCCCCGTTGCTATTAGTGACAAGTGACGCTGAGAGGTTGGGTCTGCCAACCCTGTTGAAATTCAGCATGATTTCACTATTGAAGAACCAGCGTCCAGCAGCCTCCTGGAGACTGTATCGGTTGCCCTCCTGGACCTGGAGGGCTTCCCCCGGGGGATGGGTTTCTGCACAAAAGTTGCTAACAAAGAAAGGCTGTAATTCTTTTTGCAGTGCAAAGCGTTTCTGAGAGCCGGGTATTTACATGTCCCGCCATATCGGTCAGAATGACAGAGTCTAGGTGAAATTGGTTTTCACTCCGAAAGCAGAGGCCAAAAAGCGGCAAGAGGGCCAGTAGGGGGATTCACTGATCTGATTCCGCGTCCTTTTTTACGAACTTTTATCATATGGCTGCAATCAGAGGAAGTGTGTGGTACTGCCCATATGCAATGGTTTCCCCAGGATTGCTGTAGACCATTTGGGCCGGTGTCACGGTGTCAACTTTCCCCCCCTGTGAATTTTTCCCCGGAAAAATTACCCCGGTGTAAATTTTCCCCCCGGAAAATTTACCGAGTAAATTTTGCCCGGGAAAATTCACACCAACCATATAATTTGACTGTTTTGAACTTATTATTTCAAAACTGGCAATTTCGGTGATAAATTTATTTCATTTTTTCGTATTTTTATTTATTAATTTAGCGATTTATATTATTTTTCAGGCTGTGATAACTTTAGACGAATACAAAAGACCATGAATTTCGAATTTATGATTACTTGGTCGTTGCTTCATACATATATTATCTGGGCCCGTTAATTTTCGAAGCAAAACGTTCAATGTCGACAATTTCCAATATTTTTAAAAGTTTGCAAACGCTGAACTTAACACAAAATTACAGGACAATTACTGATCGTCGTCGGAAATGTTTTCGGTTGAAATTTTTTTCGACGACGAATATTTAGCTTCGATAAAACAGGCCATGAACAGGATTATTTGCTGTACTGATAGGGCAAGTAAAAGCCTACACACACATATATATAAATGTAATTCTTTAACCCCCCCACCCCTCACCCTTCCACTCTCCAGTCCTAAGGGCATTATTTCAGGCTACCAATTTGCAGCCCTGACGGAAACCTGACACACCAAAAAATTTTGAGTTTGGCATTCTCTCTTCCGCGAAATTAATTGGAAAATAATGCATTTATACTAAAGGCAAAATAGGGTTTAAGGTTTTTGGTCAGGACATTTTTAAAGTAGCATTTAGAGTAGTGAGTGACTTTAGCAATAAATGGTTATCAGCCGACTCTTTTGATAGTAATTTGAAGAAAACTTGCTTGAAATCAATAGAGTTTAAATTGGATGTGTATATATATATATATATATATATATATATATATATATATATATATATATATATATATATATATATATATATATATATACCGCATGAACTGGGTACCCGCATGTCGACCCACGGCTCAAATTTTCCGACCCAACCCAACCCAACCCGCAGGTTACCCGCGGGTACCCACGACCCCGCGTTGCCACCCCTGAGCGCAACTACTACAGCAGTACAGAACTATTGTTTCAATCATTTTCACTTTTGATTAAAACGTAAAAAAGCACACTGCACCGGCCACTGGCATACGGACAAAGGTGCAATTCATATTTTGTTTGTTTGTTTGTTCCGTACTCCGTATGCCTTAAAATTTCAGCAAAGTTGAACTGTAATAAACATAGCCGGACATATGACAAAATGAAATTGTGCCGTTTAGTACGGATGAACGGGCATACGGCTAAAAGGCGAAAGTATGAATTGCCGTAAATGTTGCTAAAAAATAATAAAAATACATAAAAATCAATAAATTTATCGCCGAAATCGCCAGTTTTGGAAAAAAATATGCAAAACAGTCAAATTATATGGTTGGTGTGAATTTTCCCCCCGGAAAATCTACCGGTAAATTTTCCGGGGGGAAAATTTACACCGGGGTAATTTTTCCGGGGGGGAAATTTACACCGGGGGAAAATTTACACCGTGACACCGGCTGTTCCTGGGCACCAGAAACGCAAAAAAAACTTGGGCATTTTTGCATTTTTATGGTTAGCAAAGGCATCTACCGTGCAGTACCTCCATCTCCGCTGTAAGTAATTAAAAACTTCTGAGCTAATAGACCAATCCCAATCTACATATTTACTATAGAAATCAGCGAGTTGATTTTGATTTCTGGGGAGCCATATTGGATAACAGCTATATTGAAGTTCATTAGAGTATTACACAGGTCTAGGCTGACGCTGTTTAGCTCTCTCAGCATTAACCCTTTAGATACGCATGCTACCGCTGCCTGACTGTCCATAAAAAGATTTACATGCTTGTTCCTGAGTAGAGGTGCAAAAGTGCTGATGCCTAAACTTGCGGCCGATAGTTCGCGCCACGTGGATCTACGAGCGCTTGAAATTAGATCTAAATTTGCATGCGTCACTAACGTGTTTTCATTTTCACCAAATGTTAGAATGACAGCAGTAGCAACAGCACTAGCGTCTGTGCGGAGATTGCAACTGACCACACCTGGGGGTCGTTTCAGAAACTTCACATAAGTCTTATGGGTCCCATAAAGTCTTACATATCGTTATAGGTGTTTCAGAAGCTTGACATAACTTCTGGATCACCTCATGTTCTATCATAAATTTATGTTTTCCACCTAAATTTATGGGTAGCCTGATAATTACTACATAAATTTATGTAAAGACTTCAGGCTACTCATAAAATGCTAAATGTGGGTGCCGAGATTTTCTCATAAATTTAGGAGAACGTGAGGGCACCCATAACTCACCTTTGAGCTAAATAATTGGTACAAACCTCAAAAAAGCATGAAAACTGATTCGCTGGGTAGAGCATAAAGTGGCATAGTTTAGGGAATGTATTTTTTAAAACTTTATTGAACTTTTCTGAAAAATCTGATTTTAAGATTTTACTATAAAACGACAGCAGCAGGTATGGTGGTAACTGTTATGCGCTTAAATAATTAAATCGACTAACGAACCTATTCATTACTTTTTAAATTGAGATTTTAAACGAGCGCACCCTCAGTACGAAAATCAAAGCTGTGATCGTGCTGCTAGGCATCTAATTGTGCGAGCGCGTGTGCGTGCGCATTCCATGCGGTTTTCAGCGAGAGCATATAATTTTATGTGAGAACTTTATGGGAGAACTTATGGGAAGGTTATGTGAAGACTTCTGAAACACTTTATGTACCACTCGTAACCTTCTCATAAGTTCTCCCATAAATTCAATTTATGTAATACTTTATGTAAAGACTTAAAAGTTTCTGAAACTACCCCCTGGGCCCGATTTATCGAAACATCAAATGTTCGTCGTTGAAAATGTTCGTCGTTGAAAAAGCAAATGTTCGTCGTAGAAAAACAAATGTTCGTCGTTGAAAAACAAATGTTCGTCGTTGAAAAACAAATGTTCGTCATTGAAAGTTCGTCGTTAAATTTGTTCGTCGTTGAAAAATTTTTCAACGACGAGCTGTGGTATTTTAGAACAATCATGTTCTAAAAGACAAAAGCTCGTCGTTGAAAAAATTTTCAACGGCGAACATTTCAACGGAGCTCAAGACATCCGTTGAAATGTTCGCCGTTGAAAATTTTTCAACGACGTACATTTGTTTTTCAACGACGAACATTTGTTTTTCAACGACGAACATTAGTTTTTCAACGACGAACATTTGTTTTTCAACGACGAAAAATTTTTTCAACGACGAACATTTGCTTTTTCAACGACGAACATTTGTTTTTCAACGACGAACATTTGTTTTTCAACGACGAACATTCTCCTATAATTACGTGTTATGTTCGTCGTTGAAAATGGATCCAAAATCGATTTCGATCAATCCAAAATTTTCAACGACGAACATTTTCAACGACGAACATTTTCAACGACGAACATTTTGCTTCTATAAATCGGACCCTGGAGTAAGATAACGACAGGCGCGCTGGCGCAGCTCTGCTATCCAAAATTTTAACTCACGCTTAAATTCAAGGCTACAACTTAGTTTCGAATCCCAGGCTGTGTTGCCGTTAATGCTATCACTTGCTTCTATGTAAAACAATTTTGTGTGAACCAGGCACAAATATCCTAGCACTGGTTTCATGGCTACTAAATATCCGGCTACCTTCAGCAGTTTGCGAGGGGTTATGTAGAGCCATTCAGATGGAACTGTTTGCAGTGATGCTAGTGCCGCTGTTACTCGTTTTTCTGTCACAGTGACACTGAACATCGTTGCGTCTAGACGAAAGCCTAAGATATCTAGCACTTGTTTGGGCTCAAGTATTGACTTAGCGCCATTTAGCACAAAGCCTGCATCGCACAGGTCCTTCAGGATGATTCGGACAGCTTGGTTTAGCTCATCTCTAGAATTTGCTAAAAAAAAGCGCGTCATCTATGTACATAACTACTTTTATTCCACTCTGCCTCCATTTTCTGACTAATGGGCGCAATAATTTTGTAAAGCAGTGGGGCGCTGATGCTATACCAAAAGGTAAACAGTTGAAAAAGTAAAACTTTCTGGTATCCCCTTCTCCCCACGAAAAGCTAAGAAATTTTTTGAAATTTCTGTCAATTTCAACGTGGTAATATCTACTTTTCAGATAGTTGATAAGAACAGTCTAAAATCAGCCTTAGTTTGCCTGAACTGCAGCTCACACTTAGTGGGTTCGTAAACAACGATGGGGTGGGACTTTCGGTTATTACACCTTGTCTAAGCAATATTTCAATTTCACATGCAACAAAGCTTGACTGTTGCAGTGCACAACTGTTATTGTAGAAAAAATATGGTGGTGGGATGGATATTAAAGGAATGGGGACAGTTTTTTGGGACGACTGAACAGTTTTTAGGATTATAGGATGAGGTTTTAAAACTGTTTCCCAAAATTTTTTGTTTTTTCGCAAGTTCCCACAAAAGACCGCTCTTGCCTCATTTACCGCGTGCATCTGCAACAAATCAATCAAAGCTTTTTCACCTTTTAGTCCGCTGGCTTCTAAGGTGGGTTGTTGTTCACCGTCCCTGCTGGTCCCGATCTTCCCCTGATGTGGATGGTTGGGTTCCGCTGCCCTGGGGTTTGAAAGGGCATGAGGTTTGGAAGTGCTCCACAGGAGTAGCATTTGGGCTTGGAGGGCTGAGTCTGCGGCCTGCGAGCATTTTGGGGGAACAAGGCGTTGGCGCTCCTTGCTCCCCCAGCTGGAAAGGGCTGGTTCATTTTATTGGAACCAGGCGTGATCTGACCGGTCTTCCCCACAACCTTGAAGGCTGGTTCAAGTCCGTGGCCATGTCGGGGGAGAGGGCTCGGATGACGCTTCCTTGGTCCATGGCTCGGACGACATTCCAACCATAGGCATTTCCAATAAGAATTGTCCGCTGTCGTTTTTTAATGCCGTTGGACGCTTTTCTGAGCCACTTTTTCTTCTTGGTGCGGGTTGCCTTCTCGATGTGTTTCAGGATCAGCTCGTTGGTTTCGTATTGAATCTGGGTCCCTGGCTGGGTGAACTTGATATAACCGGATTTTGGCAGCCTCTTTGCCTTTTTCGCTGCCTTTTTCTTCTGCGCACGCTTGCGGGGCCGTTTACGCTTCCTTTTGCGGGCGTTAGAACTGGACTGGATGGAGCTGGATGCGGTGGATTGGAAACTGTCGCTGGACTCGTCGCTGGACGTATCACTGCTAGACTCGGATTCGGGTGGTGGTCGTTTCGACTTGACCGGTGGTTTCCGCAATTCCCCCAATCCTTTGGCGTGTCTATTGTCCATGGATTAGGCCTGGGCGACGATTTGCACCATCTCGTTCACTTCCGCCCGTGAGACTGTTCCCACTGCCACCCTGTAAACAACATTTAAACCAGTAAAAACAAATACTCAGAGATAAAACAAATACTCAATTGGTTTTCGCGTCACTCGGGTTGAAAAACCACATTTATTAAATCTCAGAGTGACTTTGCGGGTGGTAGGGTTGGTTTTGAACTTTTTAAAACTTTTCCTTTTTGAAAAAGTGGTTCGGAAAAGGCTATAGCTCTTCATATTAAATATTCATTTTTACCTAGGCCAGGAAATGTAGAGCGTCTGATAAAATAAGCAATAAACAGAGCAACTTGATATAAGCCACTTGAGCGTTTTTATTATTTCACATGCTCATAATGCAAAGCAACTTATCTTTTATTTTTTTTATGTTTGCCCAAAAGGTGGTCGAGTACAGGGTGGTTCCCAGATTCACCTCTTCCTTGTTTTGAAACTATACCAGGTTACGAGTATAGCTCCAAACAAAGGGCATCCTAACTACCTATGGTGTGTGAGTGTAGTATATGCTTTTAAATTTAATTTAGGGCAGAGTTTGGGGCCTCACAGACCGATCCCGAAGGGTACAGTTGTGAGTACCCCGGTTGAATATTTTAGTTTAAAATTATATGGCTGTTCTTTATCACTGTTGTCGTTGCAGCAGCTGCGGCTGTAGTGCTGTTTAGCGGTTGTAGAAGCAGTATGTAGTTCTAGACGCTGCTAGTAGTAGTTGTAGTAGTATGGTGGTTGTAACCGCAGTTGCTGTAGCAATTTTTCCTGTACTTCCACGCGCTTTCTAGTATTTTCTACTGACATAGATATCAGCATTTGGCCGTTGAGAAACTTATTTGCTTTTACGGCTTTTGTGTTTCCTGTGGTTGCTTCTTTTGTTTTTTGCTTCTTCTAAATATCAGTACAAGAAGGTTATGACTGCGGTCCCACCTGTTCTGCATTTTGTCTCGGCACAGAATAGATCACTACTTCAGTTAATTGCACATTTTTTCTTTTTCATTTAGCTTGCCTCTCAGCAGTTGTATGATATGCTTTAATTAGTTCCCTTGCTCTTGCTGACAATGTGTTCCTTTGAACTTCAGTTTGGATTTTTTCCCTTATGTTTTTGTTTCGATTTATTTTTTTTGATTAGCGTTTTCTTTATTTTTGACTTTTCATTAATTGTTTTAATTACAGATCCATTGAGTCTGAGCCAAGCTGCTTTGTGACTAAACCATTGAGCCAAGATCCCTTAATGTTGAGCCATTGAACCAAGATACTTGAGATTGAGCCATTGAGTTTGAGCCAAGATACTTTGAGGTTGAGCCATTGAGTCTGAGCCAAGCTGTTTGTGATTGATTCATTGAGTCAAACTTGCCGGCAATCTTGCTTTTTCTGAATTTTTTTCAAAAAACAATACCTGAATTATGGCAGTTAAACAGCGCAGGCAATTCTTGAGTAAAAAGTAGCGCTTATTGAAGAGCGAAAGTAAATAACCGACCGATCAGTAGCGTGTCGGTGATAACAACTGATCCAACCTACTTGCTAACCGCCTTTTATACCTTGAGTTCCGCCATTCACTGACACTTGACAGAGGGGGCCAGGTATTAAGTGTCTACTAGGTAATTGCCAAGGAGGGGCCAGGTAACTACCAAGGAAGGGCTAGGTAATAATTTTATTGCTGCTATTACTACCTTAAGTTCACTTAAGCACAGTACCCCCTGTATAATACCTTAGGACAGCTAACTAGGTAGCCAATTTTTAAGAACTGTGCCCCCCTACGTCACGGATGCTATGAGTCATCTTAGGAATGTGTCAATACTATTAGCCATTAATCATTCACGATGACGTCACACAGACCGACGCCATGAGTCATCCTAGGTTTCTGTCAATTTACCTACTATTAGCCATTAATCATTGACTACCAAACCATTAGGTTTACAAAATATGTCTATTTAGCAATAGGTAAATCTACCCTTAGCCTAGGTATTCAGCTTGGGTTGTTATGTCAGCTTGTAGTACTTATACTATATGATGATATATTGCTCGAGTCCGAACAATTCCACTAAGTATACTAAACCTGCCATACCTGCCAAAAAAAAAACGAAGAATTTAGCCAAGCTTATTATATCACCTTGTAGTACTCTTGATAGGCTACACAATGACATATTGATCGGGTTGATCGGTCCTATAATGGCTAAGTAATTGTCCATGCGCGTGCGGTATGTTTTTACACCAAACACAGTACATAAGCATATTTGAAAAAATAAGGTGGTTGTACTAAAACAGTGACTACTAATGACAGAGTATGAATTGAGCTTAGATTTTTATATCACCTTGTACTACTCTTGATAGGCTACGTAATGACGTATTGATCACGTAAATCGATTGAGTAATTGCTGAGAAATCTTCCATGCCCGTAAAATGTGCGGTATGTTTTTAACCGAAAACTTCCAATAAGGTACCTAAACGTAGCTATAGCTAACTATCAGGTAATAATTCAGCTTAGTTTTTTATATAGCCTTGTAGTCCTAATGATAAGCTACAAAATGAGCTATTGATTGGGTTGATGGGTCAAGTAATAGCTTAGCTACAGCTAGTTTACCTAAAATATACGTATTATACTACAGTATGCTGCCTAACTAGTTTTCTGCCACTAGTTGGCATCTATTTAAACGCCCTAGGCTATACACGTGTTTATTGCAACCGCATTACGTAATTCACAAAAAAAACAAAACTAAAAATTGTAAAATAGTAAGAAATTAAACATGTAAAAATTATTAACATTAAAAATTGAAAAATAAATGAATTGAAATTAAAATTGAAAAATTTAAATTAAAAAAATTTAAATTAAAAAATTAAAATTTAAATTAAAAAAAATTAAAAATGTAGTTTAAAATTTACGGAATTTAAGCATCCTCCCCACCCAATTCGCCAGCAAGCAGGTCGGGGGATTGCGGGGGATTATTCGGAGGATTTTACACGTTAAAGATAGGCAATCCTCCCCACCCAACTCCTCCCCACCCAATCAGGCGTCAGATGCCCCCTATATACTACTTAATTATAAACACCAATGACCAATAACCAAAACACCAATGACCAATAACCACAAACGTAGACTACCTGTGTCTCGCCCTTTTCTGTAAGAATGAGATAGTGAAATATACGCCGTTGAGACAAAAAGGAACAGCACAGCGGTCAGTCATAAAAACTGTTCAGTCTCCTGTTTTTCTCAGGGTTCAGCAATTTCTGGTCAGACTTTAGTGAGACACTACTATCGTAGCATGAATCTACTTTCCGCTACCTATCCAAAGCTAACTCCGCAAAAGAAAAAAACCGAAAAAACTGTTTACTGGCTGCAAAAATAATGTTTGTTTTTACCGTCACTAGGTGGCGGCAAGCAGCTCATTATGCAAATGAGCTCAGTATGCTAATGAGCTCGCAGTCTAGACAGCCATGCTGGCCAGGACAGTCACTTCACAAGTTTGCTAAACCAGCGTACAGTCGCTTCTTAACGCGCTCCTGTATCTCCAGAATATCAAAGCACCCACTCGACTTCACTGTTGGACTTTCTGTCAATACGGAACTATAATTCCCATTGCCGTTTGCTGATCTGCCGGACTCTTCAATAAAAGATAGGAGATGATCGGATGGTACGACTACAGAGTGGTGCGACTCTGAAATCAACAATAGGCTACAAAAGAAAAGAAAAAATTCAGAAAAAGCAAGATTGCCGGCAAGTTTGACTCAATGAATCAATCACAAACAGCTTGGCTCAGACTCAATGGCTCAACCTCAAAGTATCTTGGCTCAAACTCAATGGCTCAATCTCAAGTATCTTGGTTCAATGGCTCAACATTAAGGGATCTTGGCTCAATGGTTTAGTCACAAAGCAGCTTGGCTCAGACTCAATGGATCTGTAATTAAAACAATTAATGAAAAGTCAAAAATAAAGAAAACGCTAATCAAAAAAAATAAATCGAAACAAAAACATAAGGGAAAAAATCCAAACTGAAGTTCAAAGGAACACATTGTCAGCAAGAGCAAGGGAACTAATTAAAGCATATCATACAACTGCTGAGAGGCAAGCTAAATGAAAAAGAAAAAATGTGCAATTAACTGAAGTAGTGATCTATTCTGTGCCGAGACAAAATGCAGAACAGGTGGGACCGCAGTCATAACCTTCTTGTACTGATATTTAGAAGAAGCAAAAAACAAAAGAAGCAACCACAGGAAACACAAAAGCCGTAAAAGCAAATAAGTTTCTCAACGGCCAAATGCTGATATCTATGTCAGTAGAAAATACTAGAAAGCGCGTGGAAGTACAGGAAAAATTGCTACAGCAACTGCGGTTACAACCACCATACTACTACAACTACTACTAGCAGCGTCTAGAACTACATACTGCTTCTACAACCGCTAAACAGCACTACAGCCGCAGCTGCTGCAACGACAACAGTGATAAAGAACAGCCATATAATTTTAAACTAAAATATTCAACCGGGGTACTCACAACTGTACCCTTCGGGATCGGTCTGTGAGGCCCCAAACTCTGCCCTAAATTAAATTTAAAAGCATATACTACACTCACACACCATAGGTAGTTAGGATGCCCTTTGTTTGGAGCTATACTCGTAACCTGGTATAGTTTCAAAACAAGGAAGAGGTGAATCTGGGAACCACCCTGTACTCGACCACCTTTTGGGCAAACATAAAAAAAATAAAAGATAAGTTGCTTTGCATTATGAGCATGTGAAATAATAAAAACGCTCAAGTGGCTTATATCAAGTTGCTCTGTTTATTGCTTATTTTATCAGACGCTCTACATTTCCTGGCCTAGGTAAAAATGAATATTTAATATGAAGAGCTATAGCCTTTTCCGAACCACTTTTTCAAAAAGGAAAAGTTTTAAAAAGTTCAAAACCAACCCTACCACCCGCAAAGTCACTCTGAGATTTAATAAATGTGGTTTTTCAACCCGAGTGACGCGAAAACCAATTGAGTATTTGTTTTATCTCTGAGTATTTGTTTTTACTGGTTTAAATGTTGTTTACAGGGTGGCAGTGGGAACAGTCTCACGGGCGGAAGTGAACGAGATGGTGCAAATCGTCGCCCAGGCCTAATCCATGGACAATAGACACGCCAAAGGATTGGGGGAATTGCGGAAACCACCGGTCAAGTCGAAACGACCACCACCCGAATCCGAGTCTAGCAGTGATACGTCCAGCGACGAGTCCAGCGACAGTTTCCAATCCACCGCATCCAGCTCCATCCAGTCCAGTTCTAACGCCCGCAAAAGGAAGCGTAAACGGCCCCGCAAGCGTGCGCAGAAGAAAAAGGCAGCGAAAAAGGCAAAGAGGCTGCCAAAATCCGGTTATATCAAGTTCACCCAGCCAGGGACCCAGATTCAATACGAAACCAACGAGCTGATCCTGAAACACATCGAGAAGGCAACCCGCACCAAGAAGAAAAAGTGGCTCAGAAAAGCGTCCAACGGCATTAAAAAACGACAGCGGACAATTCTTATTGGAAATGCCTATGGTTGGAATGTCGTCCGAGCCATGGACCAAGGAAGCGTCATCCGAGCCCTCTCCCCCGACATGGCCACGGACTTGAACCAGCCTTCAAGGTTGTGGGGAAGACCGGTCAGATCACGCCTGGTTCCAATAAAATGAACCAGCCCTTTCCAGCTGGGGGAGCAAGGAGCGCCAACGCCTTGTTCCCCCAAAATGCTCGCAGGCCGCAGACTCAGCCCTCCAAGCCCAAATGCTACTCCTGTGGAGCACTTCCAAACCTCATGCCCTTTCAAACCCCAGGGCAGCGGAACCCAACCATCCACATCAGGGGAAGATCGGGACCAGCAGGGACGGTGAACAACAACCCACCTTAGAAGCCAGCGGACTAAAAGGTGAAAAAGCTTTGATTGATTTGTTGCAGATGCACGCGGTAAATGAGGCAAGAGCGGTCTTTTGTGGGAACTTGCGAAAAAACAAAAAATTTTGGGAAACAGTTTTAAAACCTCATCCTATAATCCTAAAAACTGTTCAGTCGTCCCAAAAAACTGTCCCCATTCCTTTAATATCCATCCCACCACCATATTTTTTCTACAATAACAGTTGTGCACTGCAACAGTCAAGCTTTGTTGCATGTGAAATTGAAATATTGCTTAGACAAGGTGTAATAACCGAAAGTCCCACCCCATCGTTGTTTACGAACCCACTAAGTGTGAGCTGCAGTTCAGGCAAACTAAGGCTGATTTTAGACTGTTCTTATCCTATCTGAAAAGTAGATATTACCACGTTGAAATTGACAGAAATTTCAAAAAATTTCTTAGCTTTTCGTGGGGAGAAGGGGATACCAGAAAGTTTTACTTTTTCAACTGTTTACCTTTTGGTATAGCATCAGCGCCCCACTGCTTTACAAAATTATTGCGCCCTTTAGTCAGAAAATGGAGGCAGAGTGGAATAAAAGTAGTTATGTACATAGATGACGCGCTTTTTTTAGCAAATTCTAGAGATGAGCTAAACCAAGCTGTCCGAATCATCCTGAAGGACCTGTGCGATGCAGGCTTTGTGCTAAATGGCGCTAAGTCAATACTTGAGCCCAAACAAGTGCTAGATATCTTAGGCTTTCGTCTAGACGCAACGATGTTCAGTGTCACTGTGACAGAAAAACGAGTAACAGCGGCACTAGCATCACTGCAAACAGTTCCATCTGAATGGCTCTACATAACCCCTCGCAAACTGCTGAAGGTAGCCGGATATTTAGTAGCCATGAAACCAGTGCTAGGATATTTGTGCCTGGTTCACACAAAATTGTTTTACATAGAAGCAAGTGATAGCATTAACGGCAACACAGCCTGGGATTCGAAACTAAGTTGTAGCCTTGAATTTAAGCGTGAGTTAAAATTTTGGATAGCAGAGCTGCGCCAGCGCGCCTGTCGTTATCTTACTCCAGGGTCCGATTTATAGAAGCAAAATGTTCGTCGTTGAAAATGTTCGTCGTTGAAAATGTTCGTCGTTGAAAATTTTGGATTGATCGAAATCGATTTTGGATCCATTTTCAACGACGAACATAACACGTAATTATAGGAGAATGTTCGTCGTTGAAAAACAAATGTTCGTCGTTGAAAAACAAATGTTCGTCGTTGAAAAAGCAAATGTTCGTCGTTGAAAATGTTCGTCGTTGAAAAACAAATGTTCGTCGTTGAAAAACAAATGTTCGTCGTTGAAAAACAAATGTTCGTCGTTGAAAAACAAATGTTCGTCGTTGAAAAATTTTCAACGGCGAACATTTCAACGGATGTCTTGAGCTCCGTTGAAATGTTCGTCTTTGAAAATTTTTTCAACGACGAGCTTTTGTCTTTTAGAAAATAATTGTTCTAAAAAACCAAAGCTCGTCGTTGAAAAATTTTTCAACGACGAACAATTTTAACGACGAACTTTCAATGACGAACATTTGTTTTTCAACGACGAACATTTGTTTTTCAACGACGAACATTTGTTTTTCTACGACGAACATTTGCTTTTTCAACGACGAACATTTTCAACGACGAACATTTGATGTTTCGATAAATCGGGCCCAGGGGGTAGTTTCAGAAACTTTTAAGTCTTTACATAAAGTATTACATAAATTGAATTTATGGGAGAACTTATGAGAAGGTTACGAGTGGTACATAAAGTGTTTCAGAAGTCTTCACATAACCTTCCCATAAGTTCTCCCATAAAGTTCTCACATAAAATTATATGCTCTCGCTGAAAACCGCATGGAATGCGCACGCACACGCGCTCGCACAATTAGATGCCTAGCAGCACGATCACAGCTTTGATTTTCGTACTGAGGGTGCGCTCGTTTAAAATCTCAATTTAAAAAGTAATGAATAGGTTCGTTAGTCGATTTAATTATTTAAGCGCATAACAGTTACCACCATACCTGCTGCTGTCGTTTTATAGTAAAATCTTAAAATCAGATTTTTCAGAAAAGTTCAATAAAGTTTTAAAAAATACATTCCCTAAACTATGCCACTTTATGCTCTACCCAGCGAATCAGTTTTCATGCTTTTTTGAGGTTTGTACCAATTATTTAGCTCAAAGGTGAGTTATGGGTGCCCTCACGTTCTCCTAAATTTATGAGAAAACTCGGCACCCACATTTAGCATTTTATGAGTAGCCTGAAGTCTTTACATAAATTTATGTAGTAATTATCAGGCTACCCATAAATTTAGGTGGAAAACATAAATTTATGATAGAACATGAGGTGATCCAGAAGTTATGTCAAGCTTCTGAAACACCTATAACGATATGTAAGACTTTATGGGACCCATAAGACTTATGTGAAGTTTCTGAAACGACCCCCAGGTGTGGTCAGTTGCAATCTCCGCACAGACGCTAGTGCTGTTGCTACTGCTGTCATTCTAACATTTGGTGAAAATGAAAACACGTTAGTGACGCATGCAAATTTAGATCTAATTTCAAGCGCTCGTAGATCCACGTGGCGCGAACTATCGGCCGCAAGTTTAGGCATCAGCACTTTTGCACCTCTACTCAGGAACAAGCATGTAAATCTTTTTATGGACAGTCAGGCAGCGGTAGCATGCGTATCTAAAGGGTTAATGCTGAGAGAGCTAAACAGCGTCAGCCTAGACCTGTGTAATACTCTAATGAACTTCAATATAGCTGTTATCCAATATGGCTCCCCAGAAATCAAAATCAACTCGCTGATTTCTATAGTAAATATGTAGATTGGGATTGGTCTATTAGCTCAGAAGTTTTTAATTACTTACAGCGGAGATGGAGGTACTGCACGGTAGATGCCTTTGCTAACCATAAAAATGCAAAAATGCCCAAGTTTTTTTTGCGTTTCTGGTGCCCAGGAACAGCCGGTGTCACGGTGTAAATTTTCCCCCGGTGTAAATTTCCCCCCCGGAAAAATTACCCCGGTGTAAATTTTCCCCCCGGAAAATTTACCCCGGGGTAGATTTTCCGGGGGGAAAATTCACACCAACCATATAATTTGACTGTTTTGCACATATTTTTTCAAAACTGGCGATTTCGGCGATAAATTTATTTATTTCTATGTATTTTTATTATTTTTTAGCAACATTTACGGCAATTCATACTTTCGCCTTTCAGCCGTATGCCCGTTCATCCGTACTAAACGGCACAATTTCATTTTGTCATATGTCCGGCTATGTTTATTACAGTTCAACTTTGCTGAAATTTTAAGGCATACGGAGTACGGAACAAACAAACAAACAAAATATGAATCGCACCTTTGTCCGTATGCCAGTGGCCTGTGCAGTGTGCTTCCGTACGTTTTAATCAAAAGTGAAATGATTGAAACAAATAGTTCTAATACCGCTGGTAGAGTTGCGCTCAGGGGTGGACGCGGGTCGTGGGTACCCGCGGGTACCCGCGGGTTGGGTTGGGTTGGGTCGGAAAATTTGAGCCGTGGGTCGACACGCGGGTACCCACTTCATGCGGTATATATATATATATATATATATATATATATATATATATATATATATATATATATATATATATATATATATATATACACACATCCAATTTAAACTCTATTGATTTCAAGCAAGTTTTCTTCAATTATGATCAAAATAGTCGCTGAAAACCATTTATCGCCAAAGTCACTCACTACTCTAAATGCTACTTTAAAAATGTCCTGACCAAAAACCTTAAACCCTATTTTGCCTTTATTATAAATGCATTATTTTCCAATTAATTTCGCGAGAAATAATGCCAAAATGAAATTTTTTGTGTGTCAGGTTTCCGTCAGGGCTGCGAATTTGGAGCCTGAAATAATGCCCTTAGGACTGGAGAGTGGAAGGGTGAGGGCGGGGGGTTAGAGAATTACATTTATATATATGTGTGTGTAGGCTTTCACTTGCCTCATCAGTACAGCAAATAATACCGTTCACGGCCCGTTTTATCGAAGCTAAATATTCGTCGTTGAAAAAAATTTCAACCGCAAACATTTCCGACGACGATCAGTAATTGTCCTGTAATTTTGTGTTAAGTTCAGCGTTTGCAAACGTTTAAAAATATTGGAAATTGTCGACATTGAACGTTTTGCTTCGAAAATTAACGGGCCCAGATAATATATGTATGATACTATGAAAGTACCCATACCTTCGAAATTCATGGTCTTTTGTATTTGTCTAAAGTTATCACAGCCTGAAAAATAAATATGTTGCTAAATTAAATAATAAAAATACATACAAATGAATAAATTTATCACCGAAATTGCCAGTTTTGAAATAATAAGTTCAAAACAGTCAAATTATATGGTTGGTGTGAATTTTCCCCCCGGAAAATCTACCCCGGGGTAAATTTTCCGGGGGGAAAATTTACACCGGGGTAATTTTTCCGGGGGGAAAATTCACAGGGGGGAAAATTTACACCGTGACACCGGCCCAAATGGTCTACAGCAATCCTGGGAAAACCATTGCATATGGGCAGTACCACCACTTCCTCTGATTGCAGCCACGATAAAAAAAGTTCGTAAAAAAGGACGCGGAATGATACTAGTGATCCCCTACTGGCCCTCTGCCGCTTTTTGGCCTCTGCTTTCGGAGTTAAACCAATTTCACCTAGACTCTGTCATTCTGACCGATATGGCGGGACATGTAATACCCGGCTCTCAGAAACGCTTTGCACTGCAAAAAGAATTACAGCCTTTCTTTGTTAGCAACTTTTGTGCAGAAACCCATCCCCCGGGGAAGCCCTCCAGGTCCAGGAGGGCAACCGATACAGTCTCCAGGAGGCTGCTGCACGCTGGTTCAAGAGTGCAAATCACGCCGGTTCAAGAGTTGGCAGACCCAACCTCTCAGCGTCACTTGTCACTAATAGCAACGGTGTTCTCCCGGCAGACAGCTGCACCCGTGCAAAAGAAAGCCCCCTTGACTAGAGCTGATGTTTTAAAAATTATAGGGGGACTAGTAAAGCCTAATTCTAGCCTAAAAGACATTCGCGATGCGGCTTTTTGTGCCACCGCTTATTCAGGCTTCCTTCGATAGGACGAACTATCGAATTTGAAATGTAACCATGTGCTATTAGACGAAAACAGTGCATGTATGACTCTATTCTTGCCTAAATCGAAAACAGACTAAAGAAGAGAAGGGAATAAGGTTTTTATTGCCGGGTCACCAAGCGACATTTGTCCTATACCCATTTTGCAGCGTTACATGCTCATGGGTAAACTAACCATCAACTCGGATGATTTTTTGTTTCAGAATATGACTTATTCTAGAGAAACCAGAAAATGGGTTCTTAGCGGGAACAAGCTGTCTTAGGCTCGATTCATACTTACAGCCGTATGTCCGTTCAGCCTGTCGAATGACGTCACTAGCAGCCTAGTGCAGTGGATCAGCCAGCGCATGTGACGTCATTATTTCGTCATTTTGTCGGCTGAACGGACATACGGCTGTATGAATCGAGCCTAACTCGGCAGCGAGACTTCTCGTAAAAAAGCGAGCAGCTGCAATCGGACTGGATCCAACCACCATCGGAACACACAGCTTCCGAGCGGGAGGGGCGGCCTAAGCGGCCTTGGCCGGGGTATCAGACCGACTAATATCTCTGCACGGCCGCTGGAGCTCTAATCGAAGCAGAGACATGTAGGTACATTCAAGACAGTAAACAGGCCCGTCTGTCTGTCTCTGGTAGCATTAAGTAATCTGTATGACTTGTCATAATTTGTTTGTATGCTGGGAGCTAGTAAAACGAATCAAACAAAAATCTCTTTGCAGCTAGCAGCTACCGCTGCTAATAGGTAAAAACATCATTATCGCGAGCATAGCGAAGCGATAAATATACTTTATAAAACGGAATAATAAATATTTACTGAAGAATGACAATTACCACAACACTACACCGGAACAAACTGAGCATATTGGCTTTTTTTGCTAGTGTTGCGGAGAAAGTTTTCTGAATAAACGACTAGAAGTATCAAGAATCAGTTCATATACAAAAGAGTGATCTCATAATCAGTTATATCTCCACATTAAAGCAGCAAAAAAGTCACCAAGCTTAGCACACAAACTACCTAAGTCTGCAAATAAAAAAATTTGTAAAATAAAAAACTAATCAGTCTAATTTAATGACTAACAGTATAGACAAATTAATACAACAAGCATAATACAAAATACCGTAGATGCTGATAAACAAGCATTGAACGTTCTAAAATGAATATACTACAAAAGTCTGACCAAAAATTACTGAACTCTTAGACAAAACAGGTGGCGTGATTTTGCGACTAGTAGCTGTACTCTTGATGCTTGCAATTCGTTCTTTTCGTAATGAAATCGCGTGTTTCTGCTTGTCTCAGCATGCAGCATTTCTTGGTCAGACTTTAAATTACGAACAAACTAGATACTTCAGTAGGTCACAGAATCCTTATACGCTTGACCCATTACTTTCCAGTCGTTTCAAAGCTACCACCTATATAGCAGTTGCATGCAATATAACGGAGCATCGAAAGCTAGCGGACTGATGTTTCACAGATTGACCTATTTAAAGAGTATACCTTCGAATGACCGTCCGTTGATGACCGGTCGCGTAGGCCGCCGGCCGGCTCCGGCGGCTTACGGCGGAGTAAGTTCGGCCGGCCAGCCGACCCATGAAAGCCGGCCGACCGGTCGGCCGGAGCAGCCGAACTTTTGGACAAAACCAAATCCAAAATCCAGAGTGTCATTTTGACATGACTTAGCCTGCCGCTTGTTATGCCGGCCTAATTTTGTCAGTCGGTCGAAACTGGCTGGCCGGCCGGTGTTTCTAACCGGCCGGCCGGCTTTTTTCGGCCGGCCGCAGCCGGCCGGCGACTATCTGGCCGGCCGACCGAAAATTTCGGCCGATCACAAACGTAGAGGAGCCTAACGTGAACCACCTACTTTTTTGGCTTTGCAACAGTCAGACTTAAACCCAAATATCTCGAGTTAAAGTAGAGTATTTAGCACAAAACTTTGTCAGCACATAAACTAACTATTTAGTGTGCTCTATAGTGAAAATCGTGTTCCAGTGTTTATTATTTCCAAGGTTACAGCCCAAACCATAATTAAAATCTGCCTTTGGTTCACATTTGGGAGCGGGTCCTAAAGTGAACTGTTGGGGTCCCTTGGTTGAACCAGTGCCAATTTTGGCGTCCTATTCAACTCAGAAGGTATGAAAACGAAATAACTAGACAGTTCAAAAGTAACCAAAGTCAAATCTAACAATCTAACCTAAATCGAATCTAAACTTTATCTAAATGTCTGTTCTAATACATCTTCATGTTGTCTGGCATGTAGTTCCCCAATTGCCACGGCAGGAATTGGCAGTTCTTCGCGACCAGCATATTTCAGCTGAAAAAATATATCCATTTTTACGCTTACATATTAAAAAATTAAACTAATTAATTATTAATTAATTATTAATTAGTTAGTGCCACTAATTAAAAAAATTAAACTTAACATCGTAGAATAAGAGTTCTGCATATCTAAGCGAAAATAATGGCCAGGTGTCACCATACAGTGTTTTTTTAACTTTAGTCTCAATCGATTTGTGCATTCAATTTCAGCAATACTTTTTGCAAATCAAGTCAGAATCTCAAAGCTTTCAACTGATATTCTCAACCAAGTCTTTAAGGCTTTACAGTTTAAGCTATCCTTACCTCAGTTCCTAACATATTGCTAAACCGTGGACCAACGAAAAACCAAGGCCCTTGATTTCTAGGCTCTTCTTGACTCCAGATGCATTCTGAAAATAAAATAAGAAAAAATTACATGGGTTTAGGAAAAGAATTTAATTAAGAAAAAATACTATTTTATAATTTGCCGGGTGAACAGACATACGGCTAGTATGCCTTATAATACAACCACTGAAGAAATGACAATAATAATGTGTCGAATTTGTCCGATTACAGAATTAATTAATTTAATCCAGTTAACTAACACTTTTTAATATTACAGCCATATAGCTTAATACAATAGCTAAGATCACCTCATGCAATTAATACTAAAAAGTTACGGCAAAAAATTAAACCATTTTTATTGAAATTAAAGCTAAAGTAAAGCTAAGGCTTTACTGCAAGTTAAAGCAAGCCGAAAATAATGACTTTACAACGTTTCAGAATTACTATTTTTTTTAAACCGAAAGTGTGTTTCAAACTTAAATTAAAGTTTGACCCCACAGTTTAACTTTTTTGCCCAAGAACATACACACCTTGAACGTTAGGGTATTTCTTTAGTTCCTCTTGGAGATCTAGAATAGGGAACGGACACAGGCTCTGCAAAAAATGAAAAAAAATTGAAAATACCTGATAGTTATTTAACTGCATTCATTTTTCAGTCCCAGTAGACAGTACTAAGCGCAACTCAATTATAATATTTTTTTAATTTTCCAAGCTTAAATTAAGTGCAAATAGAAAAATACCAATATACAAGCTAGTTAAACTTGTGTCTTGCTCAGTAAGAGTACATACTCAGTTAAGGCTCGGTTCATACTTTCGTCCGCATGTCCGTTTAGCCGACAAAATGACGAAATAATGACGTCACAGGCGCTGGTTAATCTACTGCACTAGGCTGTTAGTGACGTCATTCTGCCGGCTGAACGGACATGCGGACGAAAGTATGAATAGACCCTAAAATGAGTATGACAAACGCTCAATGCATGTGGCTACCTGTGTATAACAACGTGGCGTAAATTAGTAAGCAGTGACCGCTCAGTATCACTGACATGTTTTGCTTCGCATACTCTTGGTGCTGGGGCAAAAGAATATTGCTTAATTCCACCACATTTCCCCCCCCCCCAATTTTAAGCCAAATATTATAGTGCTAGCTAAAATCTGTGCTTATTAAAGCTATATTTTGGTCATAAATCAAGATTATTTTATCGCCATCTGTCAAAACTTTCGAATTCTACTGCATCTGCAAGTATATAATTTCATATACCTCCAGTCGGATGATAGCTACATCGTTTAGTGCCAAGCTTTCTCGCTTCTTAGCTAGCGCGTAGTAATGCTTGCCGGAACAGAACACGATCTGAAACAGAATCTAACTACTGAAAGGGCAATGTAAGGCTCGATTCTTACTTACATCCGTATGTCCGTTCAGCCGACAAAATGACGAAATAATGACGTCACAGGCGCTGGCTGATCCACTGCACTAGGCTGCTAGTGACGTCATTGTGCAGGCTGAACGCACATACGGCTGTAAGTATGAATCGAGCCTAAAAGGCTCTTGCCGGCTCAGTGGATATGTTTAGTCTGCCAACAGCAGCTAAAAACCATGTCAAATTAATAATATGTCATTAAAAAACCTCTCGATTTAACGGACCAAACTATCAGCCATCAGCGTATTCAGTTTTATTTGCAAAACTGAAATGGACTTAACCTGACAGAAATGGGCTGTTCTCACTTAAATTGTGCCATTTCAGCTGGTTTAGTCCGATATCATTCATGAAGAAACTTCGCACTAAGTCCAGTCCGTCTAATCAGGCAAAGGAATGAAGTCCGTTTAATCCGGAGGTTTAGGAATGGCATTTTTAAGCTGAATTTTCAAACCGTTTAGTCCGATTAAAATGAACCCTTTAATCCGGTAAATAGGCCCTTGGATAGGGAAGGCCAGTTGCCTACTCGGAAAAAATTTCTTGAGAGAAAAGAAAGTTAAGTTCTTAGTTTAAAGACGAAAGACCAGTCGTTGAGGTTGAACCCAATAATCGAAGGTTCTCAAACCCCCACTGAGGATTAAAAAACTAATCCTATTAATCTGCTTCAAGCCTACTTAACAGCCAGTTAACCTTCTTAATCTGTTGCGGATCAGCGGTGAGATCACCCAACACAGGATGGTAGCGAGTGCCGGGTCCCAGGTCGTCCAGAGAAGCCGCAGCCGCCGATAGACGAAGCAGAATTTTCGGTCCAGCCACGATTAGTGGTTTGCGATAGTTGCGGACAATCTGGAATAAAAAAAAGTCCAGCATGACAGATTTTTTGAAAAAAACCCAATGTCAGATTTAGCTATTTTTTGGTTTTAGGTTGCCCTAGAAAACCACGTTGGCTTACTGATTTGTACGCCAGTGCAGTAGCTAACCTTAAACTAAGACCTTGGGCATATAAATTTTGGTCTGGTTTTGGAAAATGAAAGTGACTTTACTGCCCCTTTTAAAAAATGTTGCAAATATGTGCCTCGAAAAATGTTGTCAAAATCGTTACTATCACATTGATCAAGCACAATCATTAAATTTAAAATTAAAGATTAAAAATTAATAATTGAAAAAACACCTGTCGCCTGAGCAAATGAAAATACTGAGCAGCAGTGGTGGGATGGTGGAATTCAAAGTTCACGTCGGACCCATCGGGCAGGCATTCTTTGCTGTCTGTCATCTAAAAAAGCGCAAAAAACATGTGCCAAAATAGAATTAACCAATTAGATTGAAGCTGTTTTTTGCCAATAAAACAATAGCAAAAGGGTTGCCTTTGCTTCGCAACTGGTCGGCAACCCAAATAGTAAACAAAATTTGGCGCAACATAGATTGGTTGCTTTGCGTTGAATACGCTGGATCATGAAGTCACTATTTAAGCGCTGTAATATTACGTGAATGGGGGGGGTGTAGTTTTCACAGCCTCATATTGAGGGAATTGATGAAACCGGTCGGGGGGGGGGGGAGTTCCGATTTAAACCTGGTTCATACTTGTCCTTAAGGACACAGGGACAGGGACAAGGACAAATTTTGGTCAGCTGCTGTGGAGAATTGACACAAGCGTTTTGGCTAATTTTTTGCGTACGACCTGCAAGTGAACCCAACTTTATTCATGCGAAAAGTTGGCTTATTTGACCAGGCAGTCTTCTTAGAATCGCTTAAGGACCAAACGATAGAGACAAGGACAAGGACGAGTATGAATCGGGCGTTAGGGGTAGAGTGGGGTCGTGGCCCCAGCCCCTTCCCACTCTCCATGTCTATGCCTGACACCATCAACAATGCCTCAATTAGTGCGGCAACCGTACGGTCAATTCATACTTACAGCCGTTTATGTCCGTTCAGCCGGCAAAATACGAACCACGCTACCAGCAGATTCTACTACGGGAGTGATTAAAGTAGGAATCGACTTAAACAGGCATGATTCGTCCGTGATTCTGCCGAGTGAACGGACATACGGCTGTAAGTATGACTGGAGGCTAACTTGCAGGAATCGTTCCATTCTACAGGACGAATGCTCAGGCCCCGCCCCATCATAGCCGTGAGGTAGCAACATCACCAGGCCACTCTGAGTTAGCCATTTGCCTGCAAACAGTATTGCTAAATTATTGCTGAATTATTGCTAAATCATAGATGACGGATTTAGTTTCAAAATAATTCGAAAGGGGCAAAAAAACTAAAGCTCAAAGTAAAAAACCATTCAGTTTCCGATTCAAGAAACAAGTTATCTCAACAAATAAATAAAGCTCAAAGTTATAACATAAAAGCTAGTCAGATTCAAGGAAAAAGTTAATATCTCAACAACTCTTAGTCGCTAACATCGACTTATAGCATCACAACTTTTTCTTAAAATTAAATAAAACCGTCAATTATTGCATCCGTTCGTCCAGCCGGAAAAATTACCAAATAAAATCCCACTCTATCTTGTACAATATAATATTATAAAAGTCAAATAAATAATGTGCATAATATTTTGCCAGCTGAACAGACATACGGCTGTAAGTATGAATCAATCCCATTCACCAAAACCACTAACTTTCTCCACTGGTCACAAAAGTGTCAATGATAATCTGAGCCCCATTGAAGAAATCGCCAAACTGAGCCTCCCAGATCACTAGTCGTTCGGGCGACTCAATGCTCACGCCATAGTCAAAGCCCAGCACCGCTTCTTCCGATAAAAGACTGTTGGCAATCTGAATTAGCAAAATGGAATTAATTGGTGGCGTGATTCTTTCGTAATTATGTCGGCTGAACAGACGTGTGAAGTATGTCTTAGGCTCGATTCATACTTACAGCCGTATGTCCGTCCATCCGGTTAAATAACGAAGAAATCACGCCACAATCTGATCTTATATGCAAGCATTAGTGGTGTGATTATTTTGTAATTTTGTGGGCTGAACGGACATACAGCATACAAGTGTGAAGTATATAATAGAGCAATTATATGAATAGAAGAAATGTTAAGTTTCATAATAATGT
>JASANF010001563.1:0-12398 GCA_030248245.1 Trissonchulus sp. WLG1_4 | reverse complement strand
TCATGACGCTTAGTTCGGGCAATCGGCCAATGGTGTTCAAGTCTGTCTATTACGTTCCGAAGATAACAATGAACTTATTTTCTGTTCGAGCAGTTGTTAAGAAAGGAAAGAAAGTCAAGTTCTCAAATGATAAAGCCTATATCTACGAAAAAGGAAAGCTGCTCGGGGTCGCAAGCGTTGACGGCAGACTTTACAAGCTACACTGCATACCAGTCCAACTCGTTGATACAGTCACCGCAGGGGCGGCTTGCAGTCTCAAAAAGCCTGATTTGTGGCATCAGCGTCTGGGACATATTGGTCAGCAAAGCCTGAAACTGTTAGTTCAAAAAGAGCTAGCTAAGGGTGTGACACTAAAAAGAGCAACTAAGTTGAGTTTTTGTGAAGGTTGTGTTCAGGGTAAGATGCAACGGATGCCGTTTCCCAAGCAGAGCAAAGTTAGGGCAAGGAAGCTGTTGGAACTAATTCATAGTGATGTTTGTGGCCCTATGAGAACTCAATCTATTGGTGGTGCAAAATATTTTGTTACATTCATAGATGATAAGTCTCGCTGGGTTACTGTATATTTCCTAAAAAACAAAAGCGAGGTTCTGAGCAAATTCAAAGAGTTCGAAGCTGCTACAACGAACTATAAAAATGCAAATATTAAAGTTTTACGAACAGACTGTGGGGGAGAATACTGTTCGAAAGAGTTTGAAAAATTCTGCGCTGAAAAAGGAATTAAGAGACAGCTTACGGTACCCAATAGCCCACAGCAAAATGGCGTGGCCGAAAGGATGAATCGAACTTTAGTCGAAACTGCTAGAAGTATGCTCAGCCACGCTGGTTTACCAAACAGTTTCTGGGCTGAAGCAATTGCGACTGCTGCTTATTTGCGCAATTGCAGTCCTACCGTTTCACTTGGAATGCAGTTACCATTCAAAATTTTTATGGGTACTAAACCTAGTCTCGCCCACTTAAAAGTTTTTGGTTGCATTGCATATGCACATGTTGTCAAAGACTCACGGCAAAAGTTTGATGCAAAAGCTGTACAATGCAGATTTTTAGGATATTCAGAGCGATCTAAAGGATATCGACTATATAATTTGCAATCAAGAAAAGTGTTTTGTAGCCGAGATGTTATTTTTCACGAAGCTAAATTTGACACAAAAAGTGATACAAACGTGATATTTGTAGAAGATGACGAAGAAATACCACAACATGGAAAAGAACCGGTGCAAACTGGCAAAGGTGATGAATCGAACAAGAACGCATCTGATCAAAATCAACATTCAACTGAACCCGTTCGACGCTCTACCAGAGTTAAGAAGCCTCCTAGTGAATGGTGGAAGGTTCAAAAAGGGCAAATTGCCGAAACTGAATTTCACCATGCTAATTTAGCAGCAGAAATACAGGAACCTCTCACGATCGCAGAAGCATTAGAAAGCGATTTTGCGAAAAAATGGAGGGCGGCGGCAGAGAGTGAAATACAGTCACTTATGGAAAACAACACGTGGGTCCTGGTACAACTGCCTGAAGGACGTAAACCAATCGGAAATAAATGGATATTTCGAGTAAAGTACCGAGCGGATGGATCGGTGGAAAGATTTAAAGCTCGATTAGTTGCGAAAGGCTACTCACAAACTTACGGCATAGACTATGACGAAACGTTCTCACTAGTTGTCAGATTCAGCTCAGTTCGTGTTGTGTTGGCCATCGCAGTGCAGCTTGAAATGGAAATCCACCAGATGGATGTCACAACTGCTTTTCTTTACGGTCTCATGAACGAAGAAATTTATATGGTGCAACCTGATGGTTTTGTCGATCAAAACAAAAAAAAACTGGGTGTGTAGATTGCAACGCAGTATATATGGATTAAAACAGGCATCACGGTGCTGGAACATTCGAATTGACGAACATCTCTGTGAACACGGGTACAGAAAAACTGTTTCTGATCCGTGCGTTTATGTCAAAGTAGTGGGAGCGTCCGTTACGATAATAACATTATATGTAGATGATTTGCTGCTGGCAAGTAACAGTTCACAAATGCTGAGTGAAACTAAAAATATCCTGAAAAGCTCGTTTAAGATGAAAGATCTGGGTGCGGTACACTTTCTACTCGGTGTCAAGATTGACTACAACAAAAAGAAAAGGACTATGTGTCTAAGCCAAGAAAGATATGTGAAGAAGTTACTCGAAAAATTTCAAATGCAAGACGCCAACCCTGCACCGACTCCGCAAGAACCTGGTCTCAAGTTGGCTAAAAATAATGATAACAAGACAAGTCTAAATCAAGAGTCATACCAAGCCGCAGTGGGAGGGCTACTTTATGCCGCTGTAGCTACCAGACCAGACATAGCTGCTGCAGTGGGAGTTGTCCGTCAGTTTAGTGCAAACCCAGGAACGAATCACTGGGCGGCAGTGAAGCGCATATTTCGTTATCTCAGAGGCACTCTAAATCATGGTATTTGCTACTCTGCTTCTGCCAAAGATATCGAGTTAGTTGGGTATTCAGACGCTGACTGGGCGGGCGATGCGCAAGACCGAAAATCTACGTCAGGATTCGTTTTTCCTGTTGCGGCACACCGCAACAGGTTTTTATGATGCCCCTGGATCGAAACGTAAGGCTGTGTGATGAAATTAACAATAGGTGTGTGTGCGTGTGTGTCTAATTATATGATGATGCCTGTGGAAACTTTTGCAGCAGGCTTCTTTACAACACTGAAATACAACGTTTAGCTTGGTGCAGGTTGTGTGCGGGTTAGTGTGTATTTCGTTCAGTGTAATTGTGCGGATCTACGTGAACACGAGTGTGTTCGCGAAATGCGTCTAATCCTAAGTTGATTGTTTTGCGTTTCACTGTCAGTGCTAAGCCATATCACTTGGCTATAAGTCAAATCCAGCTCTTAGGTAGTTTAGTCTCCACGTGACTTATACAAACTGTTCCCGAAGAAAAAGTAAATGACAACTATGCGGTCTTAACCCGTTGGATTTTGGTGTGAATCAAATCCAGCTCTTTGCTTAAAGTGGTAGTTACGTAACGTTTTATGCAAAAATTTTAATAATATTTGATTGGACATAATCAAATTTGATATAGACATTGCAAATGTAGACAGAAATATTTTAATTTTGAAATTGATTCAAGCTTCTATACGGTTAATTTATGGCTCAAAAATTGCATTTTGTGTGTGTTTGTTTGAGAACTTTGAAAAATTTTTCTGGCTCTTATACTACTCAGAAAAGCCATTCATAAAAGGTCTAACCCTTTCTTATTTTAAGAACAATTTTATCAATCTGTTAGTCGCTTTAGTTAGTTTAAAATTTTAAAGAAATTGGCATTTTTTTGAAGCTCTTGCTGAAGCTTTATTTTAAGGTGGCACTCCTGAAATGTGGGTTTTGGCCATTATTTTGAAAACGCGCGAAAATAAACATGCATCGTAAGAGCAAAAGTTGATCAGAAGTGAATTTCCTTCAATTTGATGTACATATCACATAAAAATTTTTTTGAACATTTTTGAGCAAATTTCGCCAAGAAAAATAGATTTTCACGGAAATGCCTTCACAAGCCAGTGCATTTACACGTATGTAATGAATTTGAAAGCCTGAAAAACACTAGCAGTTGTGTTTTACTGAAACGTAATTAAAAATTTTTGGTGTTTTATTGAGTGTGGTATAATTTTTTTGTGAACTAACGCAATACTTTCGGCATGAGACAGAAATATAGTGCGTGTGAATACAAACGCAAATTTCGGCTTGCGATTTTAAAAAATTGGCTCAACAAAAAAAGTTAAAATTTGGCACATAAATGCACCTTGTCATCTTCGAGCGGTCGCAAAATTTGATTTTTGGCAAATCGATAGTATCTAAAAAATTTAGCCAAATGTATGTTTTTCAAAAATCGCGATTTTAGTGTTTTTCGATATATCAATCATATTCATCAAAAATGACTTTTTGCGACCGCTCGATCACGTTGAGGCGAGCAAAATGAGCTATTGATTGTGCAACAGATATTTACTTGCGAAGAGAAATCGCAAGCCGAAATTCCACTCACGTTTGGTCTACAGTGAATGCTAATTTGTATCAATCAACTTCATTTTTTGTATGTAGGCATACTTTTACACCAGCTTGCCATTGTGTATCTAAAATTGGCCCGAAACTGCCGTTTTTTGAAAAGTCACATTTCAGGAGCGCCACCTTAAACTGTCAAAATATATACCACCCTCACTTTCTGTTTTAAACAATGCAAAAGTTTCTTTTGTATCTGAATAACATGTGTAGTTTCAGGCCCAAAAATGGTAGTTTAACGGTAGGACCAAGCAAAGGGTGTGAGAACCCTTTGCTAATAGATCATATTATACATATTGTTACAGGTAGTTCTGTAATTGGAAGAAAATTTTGTTTTGGTTTTTAAAGAAACATGTTTTGCACAAAAATAATATTACAATATTACAATGCAGGGTGAGATATGTAAGTAAGTAAGCTGAGCCATTTTACCTACATAGGTAGTCGTAACCGTACGCGCATGTTCGCATAAAAATTGGGCTTGGCGAAATAGCTGGGCGAAAAATAAAGCAAAATAGTGCTCCTCACACGTTTTCATAAACATGGTTTAAAATGCAGTGGGCACAAGTATCCTGTTAGTATGTGGTCGCTACCTTTTCAACTATATTTCCGTGAAAATGAACAAGTCACCAATTGAAATTTACCATCTGTTTTTGGAGAAAAATTTGGCAACTACTATTGCGCTTTCATCCCGTTTGATTCGGGTATGAATTAAATCCAGCTCTTTGCTTTGGCAAAGTGGATTCTTATTTTTTTGCGGTTTGCTCCACCGGTCATCAGTCTTCTATAAAATTATGTTCATCTTTGAAAGAATAGAATTTTTCAGTTTGGTTATAATTGATTTAAGTTGGAATAAAAAATGAGCTCGCGACAGGTTTTTTGTCAAATATGACAAACTACTGTAAAATTTTTACTATGTTTCTTTTGCAGCAAACTGTTGCTTGTTAAGATTGCAAATGGACCCGTCAGCTGGCTTAGTAAGAAACAAGCTACAGTTTCTCTATCAACTGCTGAAGCTGAATACGTTTCGCTGAGCACCGCCGCCAAAGAGCTGATGTGGCTGAGATCACTACTTTACGAGTTGGGCTTTGAACAAAATCAACCGACTACAATCTACGAAGATAATCAGAGTTGCATAGCAATGCTAAAAAATTCGGTGTCACATGCACGCACAAAACATGTTGACATAAAGCACCATTTCATCCGTGAACAAGTTCAGTTGAGAAAGATGAAAGTCATTTTTTGCCCAAGTTCTGAAATGCAAGCAGACATTTTCACTAAAGCACTGCCGAACAAAAATTTATTGCAATGCGTTATATGATTGGTATCTGTGACCTTAGTGGCTAAGTGGGAGTGTTAAAAATAGTGTAGCCAACTAAGAGCACAGCTACGATCTGTTCTAGCACTTACTTGTTTTGTTACTGTAATTTGGTCTATATACAGTATATAATTACTGTCTCGTGTTTTGGCTGTCTTGAACTTATCAGCTCAAAAATCGATGCCTTTCTACCTCAATTAACAGGGGGCTGGGTGGGCTGCAGCCCCTCCTTAGCGATTTGAGCCCCCGCCCCCTTAGAGTGTCGCAGCCCCCCCCCTTTCCGAAACTTCAAAAGCTGACAAAAGTGTTTCTGATACCTCCACAATTGACAAATTCGACCTTCAAAATTTAAAAAATCCATTCCAAAGTTTTTTCCATTCTGTTGATGTTTTTTCGGCTTAGGTACCTTTTTTCTTTGTGCATGCCTATATATATGCTAGGTCTATTATCATATTCTGTGATAATTGATTAATGTCTCACATGTTTGTATAGTTAGGGTAAAAAATACAAATTAAATACAAAGTATACTATTTTTTGCTTTGCTGCATACATGTTTGTATTTTTTTGTTTGTATTTTTTTGCATACATGATATTGCATACACGATTTTTTCACTTTTTGTTAATTTTAATTTTTGAAGCATTATTACACCAATCTGCAGTGGCGTAGCCACAAAAAATTTCGGGGAGGGGGGGATGAGTTTTCTTTGTTTTAAAACGTTAAAAAGGCATTTAATTGCTATTTTAACGCTAAAAACGACACATATTAGCAATTTTCGGCCAATTTATAGTTTCTGTATAATAAAATTAGCCACAGTCGACCATTTAGAACTTTGGGGTTAAATGCAGTTGGGGGGGGGGAAATAGTGGACCTATTTTTTTTAGTAGAGCACCTTGGGGGAAGCATTTTTGCTTCAAGAACCCCTATTTCATTTTTTGGATTTTCTGAGATACGACCCCCCGAAATCTGAACCCTCAGTTAAGGCCGATTCACACGCTGCGATTTTACTGCGTTTTTGCCGCGGCGTTTTCGCCGCTGCGGCAAAACGCACTGTCTAAACAGACGCAGCGATTTTAATGCGGAATGAATGCGTCTTGATTTTTCCGCAGCGTTTTAAACGCCAGACTGCAATTCGGCCTGCGATTTCAGTGCGTTTTGATGCTGCGGACGTGTTGGTTTCAACAATATCAGGAAAACTGTTTCTCATATTTTTAAGACAGTAAAGACGCAGCAAAATAGTTTGCGAGACGCAACGTTTGTTCAGATGCTGCGTTTTGTGTGCGACACCCTGCGTCTTGCGTTTTGCGTCAAAATCGCAGCGGCAAAATCGCAGTGTGTGAATCGGCCTTTAGGGATGTTTTCGCAATTTTTTTCCGAAGCTCTTGTTTTTCCTGTTCTAATCGTGTCTAAATGGTGTCAGATTATTGTTTACAATTTTTACAATAAAAAATCGAAATTTTCAGAAAAAATCCTGCCAGCTTAGCCTAGAGAATCCTGCCAACTAAGCCTAGACGATGCCTTAAAACATCAAAACTATCCAAAAGATAATAGCCATTTTTGGCTTCGAACTTTGGCCTACGTTCACTTCCAAAAACACTGAAAATGCAATTTTCAAGGGGTCATAGCTCAGAAAATCCAAATTTGTGGATAGGGGTTCTATTACAAAAAATGCTTCCCTCAAGATGCTCTACTCAAAAAAATAGGTCCACTATTTCCCCCCCCCCAACTGCACTTGATCCGAACTTTGAATAATGATCTGCTAACGGCAAGTGTATCCGCGTCTCGTGTGTCAATTTTCAACCCTAAAATTGCAACACACATCAGAAACGGTCGTTCTTGACGACGGATCAAAAAAACCACCTAGCAAAAGCATATTGCAGCGATAAATCATCGCAAAACCCCAATTTTTGAACGCAGCCATAAAATAGCCTACGCTGGCCCATAGCACAAAAAGATTCACTCCAACTCTTATGTACGCAGCTGTACACAACGGGCTTTTACGCCAGATGGACGTGACTTTTGTTCCCCGCTCGACTATATATAACGTAGGTCATAGGCCCTTGGGCCTATTTTTTGATCCATGGGCTTAAATATTGATGTTTAATATTTTAAAATTATATATTTTTGTTTATTTTATGTCAAAAGTGCAGTTGTCAGTGCAATGTAGATGGTTAAAACCTCAAAAAAGCTAAAACTTCTGGGGGCTGCCGCCCCCAGATCCCCGCATTGCTAAATGCTTGCTGTAGATCCACTACATTTTTTATTTTATGTAAAAAGTGTAGTTTTCATTGCAATGTCGATGGTTAAAACCTCAAAAAAGCTACAACTTCTGGGGGAGGTCCGAGGGTTGCCGTCCCCCCGGCCCGCCCCCCTTTGTTCGGGGGTGGCTAACTGTTGCTCCGCCCCCCCCCCCCCCGGTCGCAGCACCCCCCCCCTTTGCGAAATCCTGGATACGCCACTGCAAAATGTTCTAAAAAAATTTTTTATGTGATATGAACATCAAATTGAAGGAAATTTACTTCTGATCAACTTTTGTTCTTACGAGGCATGTTTATTTTTGCGCGCTTTTAAAATAGTGGCCAAAACCCACATTTCAGGAGCGTCATCACAGGAAGAATGTGTTTGAATGTTTTTAACATGTTTTTTGCACTTTCGATTAGCATGCTTTTAACATGCTTTTCACATGTTTTTAACATATTTTAACATGTTATTAACATGGTTTTAACATCTTTTAACATGTTTTTAGAATAGTGTTAAAAACATGTTAAAAAATTTTAACATCAATTTAACACGTTTTTCGCATTAAATTTGCACAAATTTAACATATTTTTAACATGTTAAATTTATGCTAAAACTTTTAGCATAGATTTAACATCTTTTTCGTATCTTTTTAGAATATGCGAAAAAGATGCAAAAAACATGTTAAAATCATGCTAAACTTTTTAGCTTACTTTTAGCATGTTTTTAACATATGTTAAAACCATGTTAATTTTGAGTGAATTTGATGCGAAAAACATGTTAAAATGATGTTAAAATTTTTTAACATGTTTTTAACACTATTCAAAAAACATGTTGAAAGATGTTAAAACCATGTTAATAACATGTTAAAATATGTTAAAAACATGTTAAAACCGTGTTCATCGAAAGTGCAAAAAACATTCAAACACTTTCTTCCTGTGATCACCACAGGAAAATAGGGTTAAATGCAGTTGGGGGGGGGATAGTTGACCTATTTTTTGAGTAGAGCACCTTGGGGGAAGCATTTTTGCTTCAAGAACCCCTATTTCATTTTTTGGATTTTCTGAGATACGATCCCCCGAAAGCTGAACCCTCTGTGAGACGTTTTCGCAATTTTATTCCAAAGCCCTTGATTTTTGCGTTCTAATCGTGTTTAAATGGTGTCAAATTATTGTTTACAATCTTTCAGAATCAAAACAAAGGCTCTTTGACCGGGTTCCTGCCGAAAACTTGGCCAAATTCGCCAGAAACGTTCAATTTTTGACCAAATTCAAACATTGCCTCAATTTAGGCTTGGGCTTAGGCTTAGGCTTAGTATGGGGCTTAGGCTTAGGCTTAGTATCAGGCTTAGGCTTAGGCTTAGGTTCAGACTTAGGCTCAGGCTCAGGCTTAGGCAATAAAAAAATCGAAATTTTCAGAAAAAATCCTGCCAGCGTAGCCTAGAGAATCCTGCCAACTAAGCCTAGATGATGCCTTAAAACATCATAACGCACTCAAAACTATCCAAAAACAAACATTATAGCCAATTTTGGCTTCGAACTTTGGCCTACGTTCACGTCCAAAAACACTGAAAATGCAATTTTCAAGGGGTTATTCATAGCAATTCATAGCTCAGAAAATCTAAATTTGTGGATAGGGGTTCTATTACAAAAAATGCTTCCTCCAGGTTGCTCTACTCCAAAAAATAGGTCCACTATTTCCCCCCCCCAACTGCACTTGATCCGGAAAAAAAATGAGTACAAAAAATGTATATACAAAAAAAGTACAAAAGTGGGTTTGTACATATTTTGTACTTTTTTTGTACTATTTTTGTACTTTTTATGTTCTTTTTTTGTACTTTTTTTGTACTTTTTGAAAATTCGTTTTTTTGAAGTTTCGCTACTATAATATATTTTTCAGCCATTTTGGATCACCGTGGTGTACTTTGATACTGATATTGTTGTTTGATAAGACTAACTTATTGTTTTTTGCAATTTTGGCTCCTGTTGTACTTTTTTTGTACTATTTTTAAAAATACTTTTGTGCTTTGTTTGATACATTTTAATATGTTTCCGATACTTGTTGATCAATAATGCTCCAATTTATAATGAGTTTTTGCCTTATATTAATCAACAGTTTTTGTACTTTTTTGTATATACTTTTTTGTACTATTTTTGTATCATTTTTCTAATTGTGTTTTGAGTGTGCGTGCGTGTGCGAGTATGTTATATTATTATAAAAATGCCCTTTCATCAATGGCAGCAGTGTGGGTAGGAATGTAGGATAGGAAATTTGGCTGATCTGTATAGCGGAAAAATGCTAATAAGCTTGCTGAATGTACAAGACTAGTTTTGCAGCCGAATAAGAAAAGTCAGCTTTTTAAATGAAACCGACAAGAATTGCGTCAGAATAGCAATCGCCGTGCGACACGTTGTTGCTTTCTGCATCCTATTCGCGCGAATTAATTATCCATTATTGTACACTACTATTGTCGGGAAAAGGTCATTATATGCTTGATGTTATTTGCGTGGCAATACACAGATGTACATCTGGCATTTTTTTTGGGTTTTAAAAGTGGGGGGTGGCTTTGGGGGGGGGGCGTAGGAAAGTGGGGGGGGGGCACTAACCTAATAAACGTCACCCTCACTAACATGTCATTTTTGCACCGATAAAACCTCTAGAACGACACACAACACGGTGAATATAAAGCAAATAAACTGTACACAATGCACCCATGTACACTCATGCACTGTGCTGTCATGTAAGAGAAACCCACATAGTCGCAGGGGTCCGGGGGCGGCAGCCCCCAGAAAAAAATTGCAGAAAATTTGGATTTTCCGACTGAATTTGGTCAACTGGAGACGTATCAGAAAATTTTTCATAGAGGAAACGTCCCCTCACTCCCTCAGACATTGCATTTTAAGGGAATAGCATTTTAAGGGACTAGCTAAAGTGGGGGGGGGTACAAAAAAGTGGGGGGGGGGCGAATAAAAGTGGTGGGGGGCCTCCGAAAAGTGAGGGGGGCCCCCCGCCCCCCCCCCCCCCCCCGGTAAAAAAATGCCGGTACATGGGGGTGGGGGGGGCAAGCCCCCCCAGATTTGAAATTTCGGGACAAGCCCCCCTCCTTGATGCTGAAAGAAAGGGGCCAGAACTTTCAAAAATTGTCCCAAATCGCCGTAAAATGCTTCAAAAATAAGCAAAAAGCAAAAAAATTGCTAAAAATAGCCAAATTTTGCCGAAAATTTCCCCTTTTTAGGTACAAATTCGAAATTTTTGCTTTTTTGTCCGCTCAAGCCCCCGAAACGTCGGGACAAGCCCCCCCCCCTAAAATTTCGAAAATTCCGGGACAAGCCCCGCCCCAGACCGAGGATCAAGTGCATTTGGGGGGGGGGGAATAGTGGACCTATTTTTTGGAGTAGAGCACCTTGAGAGAAGCATTTTTTGTAATAGAACCCCTATCCATAAATTTGGATTTTCTGAGCTATGACCCCTTGAAAATTGCATTTTTAGTGTTTTTGGAAGTGAACGTAGGCCAAAGTTCGAAGCCAGTTCGAAGTAGTGGTCAAATGGCTGTAATCTTTGTTTTTGGATGGTTTTGAGTGCGTTATGATGTTTTCAGGCATCGTCTAGGCTTAGTTGGCAGGATTCTCTAGGCTAAGCTGGCAGGATTTTTTCTGAAAATTTCGATTTTTTATTGCCTAAGCCTGAGCCTAAGCCTAAGCCTGAACCTAATCCTAAGCCTAAGCCTGATACTAAGCCTAGGCCTAAGCCCCATACTAAGCCTAAGCCTAAGCGCAAGCCTAAATTGAGGCAATGTTTGAATTTGGTCAAAAATTGAACGTTTCTGGCGAATTTGGCCAAGTTTTCGGCAGGAACCCGGTCAAAGAGCCTTTGTTTTGATTCTAAAAAATTGTAACCAATAATTTGACACCATTTTGACACGATTAGAACGGAAAAAACAAGAGCTTCGGAAAAAAATTTCGAAAACGTCCCTCACTGAGGATTCAGATTTCGGGGGGTCGTATCACAGAAAATCCAAAAAATGAAATAGGGGTTCTTGAATCAAAAATGCTTCCCCCAGGGTGCTCTACTCAAAAAAATAGGTCCACTATTTCCCCCCCCCCCCCAACTGCATTTAACCCCAGACCGAGACCCCGTGTGGCGTGTACATGTATATACGGTGGCAACTGGCAAACCATGCATTAATGAATCATTGTTCATCGCTATGTCATTAACGCAGCATAAACGTACGTGGGAGCTAGCAAATTCTGGGGGGGGGGAGCGGAGCAACTTTTCCTGCCGGTTTAGCTTCGTGATGAGCCTCTGATTTGGCCGTTGCAAGCGGAGGAGGGGGTTAGGACGTGAGGTCCCCCCACAAGAAAGCTCTAATTCCTGCAAGGCTCCACCCGCGTGAGTGTGCGTGTGCGTTTTTAAAAATACGCAAATTAGGGCTTGGGTTATGATTTAGGCTTCGGCTTAGGCGCAGGCTTAGTAACAAGGTAAATAGAAGGCTTAGTTTGGGCTTAGGCTGACGCTTAGGCTTAGTTTTAAATTTCTAAAATTTTACAGTGGTGCGGGGAAAAAAGTCCTGCGCGTTTTGCGGGGAAAAAACCCTAGTGCTTCTTGGCCGAACCTTACGACATAGGACCGTTGGAGGAATGTAGGACATGTAGGCGGAAAGCGCATCCCAAACTGACTTACCACACCAATTTCTGTGCAGTTCAGGGGCCTGCAGCATTTTTTATGAAATATCAAAATTTTGCATGTTGAAAAATTTCAAAGTGACAAAATTTTTAAAAATTTTGACTTTTCATATTTTTCACAAAA
>JASANF010001560.1:0-22754 GCA_030248245.1 Trissonchulus sp. WLG1_4 | reverse complement strand
TTTATCGAAGCGAAATGTTCGTCGTTGAAAAAGCAAAATAATGTTCGTCGTTGAAAAACAAATAATGTTCGTCGTTGAAAAACAAATGTTCGTCGTTGAGATACAAATGTTCGCCGTTGAAAAATTTTCAACGGCAAACATTTCAACGGATGTCCTGAGCTTCGTTGAAATTTTCGTCGTTGAAAATTTTTTAAACGACGAGCTTTTGTCTTTTAGAACATTATAATGTTCTAAAAAACCGAAGCTCGTCGTTGAAAAATTTTTCAACGACGAACTTTCAACGACGAACATTTGTTTTTCAACGACGAACATTTGTTTTCCAACGACGAACATTTGCTTTTTCAACGACGAACATTTTCAACGACGAAAATTTTGTTTCGATAAATCGGGCCCAGAAGATGCCACTAGGAATGCATTTTTCAGAAACTAAACTACGTCTAAACGTATCTTGGACTTCAGAATCGATTTTAATTGAATTTTCGTTCAATCTTAACAGTAACACACGCTCCAACAAATGACAAAAAACCTGCAAACTTAATAGTTTTAACAAGAGTCCTATGATTAAAACAAAAATGCAACACATGTTTCTTTGCAAATCAGTGTTGTGAGACAGACTAAAGCAGCCAAACTGGTGTACCAATACCAAGACAACACATTCTAAAATTTTAAGGTAGAACCCTGTATAAAACAATCCTGGCATTTGTGCAAGCTGACCTGTTCGTTCCAACACCTCAGGGGCAATGTAGTTTGGGGTACCAACTAATGAGTGAGCTTGGCTTCGATGTTTCTGCTTTTCGTGACGATAATCTAGTAATTTTCGATCATCTTGCGACAGCATATCGAAAGAGTCCTGCGCTTCATGATCTGGAAAATAAAACAATTCAAACTTCAACACAAAAATCTAATACATCTGGCATCTAACACGCAAACCATTAAGACGGTTAACTTGAGAATGTAACGTGAATTTTAAAGAGTGAAAAATAACGCTTAGTTAACTACAAGAAAATCATTCCATCGTTCAACAATAAAATTTAATACCAAAAGTATATACACAATTGTGTCTCATTCAATAGAAACCATGGTTTTTTTGTGTAAAATAGGGTGTATTTACACACCGGCCGCCTAATTTACACAGCAAAAAATAAAAAACACTGATTTACACAGCCCCATTTTCCCCCAAAAGTCGATTAAACGGCCTATTTTGGTTGTAAAATTTACAAAAATTCGCGAAGTGGCGATTGCAGCCTGTAACCTCTTTGTGCTAACAAAATTAAGTCTAATTATTGACCAAAAAACAAAAAAGTTTCTTCAGTTTCCGCTGTTTTATGATTTTTTTACTTTAGCATTTGTTTTTATGCACTTGAAAGTTGACAGTGAAAAATCTGACATGCTGAGCTTGTCTGTGCGATTTCTTGTAATACTGCAAACTACTTTGATACCCGGATTTAACCAGGTTTTATACCCGGATTTGAAAAAATTGTGTAGGATCTGGCTGATAAAACAACTCTCTATCTGTGTGAACCATACATGTACACGGGGTCTTGGCTTGGGGTGGGGGCTTGTCTCAGATTTTTTTGAAATTTTAGGGGCTTGTCCTGACGTGTCGGATATTTTAACTGACAAAAACGCTAAAATTTTCGATTATATATAATCTCATATATATTTTTTATTGTCGTATGTAGTTCGAGTATCAAAGGCGAAATATTAGTTTTCGCGTGCAAAAACGGTCAATTTTTGCCTAAAAAATACTAAAATACACACTTTTAAAAATTTACACAACAGACCCTTAATTTACACAGCAAATTTTTAATTTACACATCATTTACACAGTGCCGATTTTGAAAAAAAACCCTGATAGAAACAGAGTGACACTCTCCTACTTGCCTGTCCTCCAGGTAGCAGCAAACACTGCGACGTTTTGCAACTAAACTGTGAATATATATTGAGTTACCATTTATCACTTTCAAAAAAAAATCCTAGAAAAAAATGATTAATACCAAAAAACTCTAGACAGGTTTCAACAATCAACGTACACGAAACTTGTTCACGATAATATTTGGATTCGTGCGTCCAGCGAAAGCCAGTGCACAGACCAAAGTCAGTGAGCTTAATATGACCATCTTTGTCAATGAGAATATTGTCTGGTTTAATATCACGATGAATGAATTTCAGTTTATGTACGCTCTCGATGGCGCACACCAATTCGGCAATGTAGAATCTAAAAATAAACATTGACAATTGACAAGCAATATATTGACAAGCTATATTATTATTACTGAACCCATATTGTGAAATAAACAGGAAGCTCGAAGCACACAAGCATCAGAGCAAATATGGAAACGGGTGTAGCGACTAGCGATATAAATAACCAGATACTATTCAAGGTGACTATTCAGGGCAATCAGTAAAAAAGTTCACGGATAGGTCAAGATCTCAGGGGCTGAGATACCACACTGGAGCGGGTGAAAATTTTCATGACCGTTCCAAACTTCCAAGGTCGAATTTTACTCCCTCCCCCCTTGCAATATAGCTGATCAACCATCCAACCTCCGTCTTTCCTCAACTGAATCATGTCTCATTCACATACAGTCAAAGACCTCTGAAAGTTTGAAAAATGAGTGGGTGAAGAGTTATTTACAATTTCAAATTCTACTGTGCAAAATTAACATAACAGACCTGGCCAAAGATTCTTCAAAAATGCCTTTCTTGATAAGGAGTGCCATAAGGTCACCACCAGGAATGTATTCCATAATAAAGAAGAGATTATCCTTATCCTGCAACAAAAAACAACTACGGCTAATTAACAACTTTACAATAAAAGGTTCAAAAAACAGCTTTTTTGCTAAAACCCCTGACAATATATTATACTGGTGTATCAAAAAAGGCTGAATTATTGTCATTAGCTAAACTTGATGTCTGCGACAAAAATCAAAACAGTACATAGTACTTTTTGCTTCAAAAATAGTGTGTTCCAGACTTCCAGAGATATACCATTCATTATATACTTTGAAGGCATCTTCCAGTAAAAACTGTACTTACCTGAAAGGAATAATACAGTTTAACAACCCATTCGTTGTCGGCTTCTGAAAGAATATCGCGCTCTGCCTTCACATGAGCTGCCTGATTCTTCTTGATCACGTCCGATTTGCGCAACACTTTCATGGCATACAATGCATTGGTGTCTTTCTGTAAGCAAGACAAAAGGAAAACCGTATTTCGTCAAACTTTAGGGAAATAGTTAAATGCTAACTCCATAATTCATCGAAAAATAGTGGGCAGTTTGCAGTCTTTATTTACATTTCACTAGTATTTAAAATCAACAGCCCAGAAGATGTGTCAGTAGCTATTTATAGTCACATGGCATTCTGATAATTATTAATGCTATAATAAACTCAGATAAAATTTAATATTGTTTCATTCAAATATAAAATTCAGCGTTTATGTCACAGTCACAGAATTAAAAGCACAACACAAAACTCTTGTTTTGTTATTCTGAAATCGTCCATTAATCTAGCTCGTTTGTAAAAGCCTCCAAATAACCTAACTGCCAAAACTCACATCATTACGTCAAAAGTTTTGCCAATAGACAAACGGAGAAACTTCGTGGCAATATAATAGAAAAGTCGTGGTATAACAGTCTGCAAAAACTGGTCAACAATATACAACAAAAAATTCCTCTAATTACAGTCAAAATGTCAATAATCTAAGCATCTGGTTGTCAAGTCTGAACTCTTAAAACTTTACTAACCTTTCTAACAAGTGCCACTTCACCAAAAGCTCCTTGACCGATAGTCTGCACTTTCTCAAACATGGTCCGATCCAGCTTTTGTCGTTTCAGACGTAAAAACTGAGATTCCTTCTGAATCAGCAGACGGCGCATGCCACACTGGACGGGCTGAGGCAGCTGGCAACGGGACAGTTCACGGGCAAGCTACAACAGAACGCAAATCATTGCAGCAGCGGAATTTTTAACTATAGCAACCAGTTGAGTTTGAAAAGTTTGTGCCAACTTTTCAAGCTGTAATGTTCAACTTACGGGTATCTGTCGTTAATTACAATCCTACTCACTATAAGCTGCTCAGAATTTTGGAGTTATCAAGCTGTGTGGATAAACTTTTTCATATTAAAAAATTCATCAAACCCTGACAGGCCTTATTGTCGAAATAGCAGCGCTTCGCATATAACTCGGTCGTGTATCGCTGACCACCCACGTAAATAATGTGCTTGTGACTGGCATTTCATCTAAAGATTAAGTTATGTTCAAACCTATCAACAATTTTAGGCTCGATTCATACTTACGGCCGTATGTCTGTATAGCCGGCAAAATTACTAAATAGTCACGCCACTAATCGTGTGTAAGGTCATTGGATTGTGTCGTGATTTTTTCGTAATGTACCGGATGAACGGACAAACGGCTGTTAAGTATGAATGGAGCCTTACGCTTACCTGGAACATTCGTCTTTCTCGTTCTTTATGCTGTTTGATAACATTTTCCACGTGTTGTTCCATGAAAAATTTCAGAGCTTTCGGAGTCATCGGCTTAATCACACTTTCATAGGCATGATTTTTCAATCGCTTCTCTATAGATTCCGGCAGAGGACTGAGACATCGAACAACATTATTGCCCTCCCCCTCTAGAATCATGGGCCCGGCACCAGAGGCGCTATTCGCCACAATTGAGGGCGGCAGACTGCTTTCTGAGCTTTCCGTACTCACAGACGACGTAGGTGAAGTTCGCCCCGGCTGTGTGGCTACCGAGCTACTAGCTGCAGCTGGTCCCTGACTCACAGTTGGCACTGGGGCTGCCATTGAGCTAAGGCCGCCGAAATGCGCGGCTGAGCCCGAACTTTGCATACTCGAAATCCCACTAGTGTCCATTCCCAGAGCGCCTCCAAACTCAGAGCTTTCACTGGTTGACGGCGAAGGAGCCCTTCGACGACGATTCGTTGTGGCTACGGCCGGACTACTGCGCGTCATTACTGCTGGCGCAACAGCGGGAGAAGTGGTTGCGCCAAGCGACGCAACACTATTCCCTGTAGCGCCCACTACAGTGCTATTGCTCATAAGTTGCTGTTGTTGTTGTTGCTGCTGCAGTTGCAATTGCAGTTGTTGATGATATGATGATGACTTGCAGACTAAATTGTCTACTTTTTCGCACAATTCTGCCACAGACGGGTCGCCAGCGCCGCCGCCAGGGGAGCAGCGAGCCGACGAGGACAAAAGACTGGGAGTGGTGCTGGCTTCGCGCGACGAGAAATCGCTCAAAACATAGGACCGAGAGGAGAGCCAGGAGCGCACACTGCCCGATTCCGAGTTCGGATAGCCACTGGTGTCCGGCTGCTGTGTCCCATTGTTGCTGATATTGCTGGTGGCTTGCATGGACATCATCTGACCCGAGCTATCATTGCCCGCCTGCAGGTCATAGTTCATGCACCGGCTGCCATCCGACTGTTCAGAGGACCGCACGCTTAGCTTCACACCAGCCGGAAACATGGCCGGGTCAAAGCGGGCACTGAGCACCTTGGTCGGAGCCCTCCCGCCCACCACACTGCTGCTGCTGGGACTTTGGCTGACTGGGCCACTGAAAGCCGGCGGCGTATTGCTGTGGCCAGGCGTATGCATGATGGTCACAGCCGTGGGCGCCAGAGCCGACTGTGGCATCAGTTTGTCCACTTTGCGACTGCGGGCAATATTGCTGTTGCCATTGCTATTGCTGCCACTGGGCGACAGAACGGCTGGGCCGCGATGCGACTGCCTGGGACTATGCTGACCCAAGCCCACGCCTATAGCCACATTCCCACCACTGTGTTGCTCCAAGTACGCCTTATGATTCATGACAGACTGTTGTTGTTGTTGTTGTTGTTGTTGTGCCGGACTAGCTAGCATAACGCTCACATGACTAGCTCGATTAGTTGCCTCTTGTTGGTGTTGTTGTTGCATATTGATCAGCTGAGTGTAGGAGGGGGGCTGACGGTCGGTTAAGTAGTTAGGTCCAAAAACAATAAATAAGCAAATCTTTTTACAAAAGCTTCAGTCCACTTACATATAATATTGTCAGGGTAAATTTTGCGCATTGGCTGCGCTGCCGGAGGTTCCAAATTACGAGGAACATACGAACCATGCTTCAGATGAGGGTCGTCCTGTATAAAAAGCGCAGACATAAGAAACCAGACCACATAATATATATACAGCCCAGTCAATACAGAAATAGTCAGAGTTCGTTTTGTTCTCAGTTGAAATTTATAATATCCATGGCAAGCTGTTGTGATTATGTATATATTTATAATGTATATATATAGTGTACGTCTATAGTTTGCTGCTGGAAGCAAGATGATTAACAGCTGTGTTCAAGCTGTTATATTCCGACTAAAAAACTATATACTCTTTCTAGAAATATATAACTGTACAAGTATACTACCTATATATATTAATGTATCCTGTTGGGAAAAAAATTTACCCGCTGGTCAAAAAAATGCCATGAAACGAAGTCAAGTCGGCATTGACCGGACCGGAGGTGTACAAATGGCATTTTCAAGCATTTAGTCTTACCGTTCAGTCGGAATAAAATAAACTCGTTAGTCCGCTAATGAATAGGCCCATTACACACAGAACCGACTAGGTTAAACAAAACTAGCCGCAGTCGCAGCAACTAGCTAAATAGGTTTGGTCCCAAAAGTTTCAAATCTACTTCTAGTTTTTAACTGCCTTCATAAACATTACGTACGGATCAGCTATTAATGCGTAATAATAAAGCTTTACACATCCTGCGGCCAAACTCACGGGAAGTTTCATATTAGTCCAGCGACGCGACGGGTCAGAGTCCAAATTTGTCGGCGGCCCGTGACCGTGAATATAGGGCGACGTCTGACCATGACTTCCCGAGCTGCTATCACTGCTGACCGTGGACGTGTCGCCGGGTTGCAATCGCTCGGCGCCAGTGGCCGTCTTAAAGGGCAACAGACTTGCAGCAATTTTGCGCAACTGTTGCTGATGCATAGTTCGTGGCACACTGCCATTGGAAGCAGTGTTTGCAGCATTATTAGAGCTGTTATTGGTAATCACATTATTATTACTATTACCACCACTATTCGCAGTGCTACCCGTAGTCATAGGCAAAATGTGGCTAGTTGAATGACGTTGCGATTGTTGTTGTTGTTGTTGTTGTTGCATAACTGTGGGGCCATTATTAAGATTGCCCAGCTGTTGCAAAGTCAAGGCCGTATATCCATCGCTTTCAAGCAGCGTTGCCGTACTATCATTGCTGGCGCCAGCTTGATAGCAGTCTGAGCTGTAAAAAATATGCTCTGGAATTTGCTCGTGATGGGATCGCAGACGATTCAACTGGTCTGGACGGACATAAGTAGTAAGCGGCAGCGGTGGAGCTATTTCGCTAGGCTCCGCATGGCTCCCTTGGAGTCTGGCAGTCTTATTTACAATTCCGGCCGGCCAGAAGGCCAATAGATTTTGCTGTTGTTGCTGCTGCTGCAATTGTTGTTGCTGCGAATGTTGCTCAAGCAACCGGCTAGTACGATGCACGGTGGACTCAGTAGCAGCGGAATAGGAAGAGGAAAGGGACTCCACAATATTGCCACAACTGTGCTGCTGGTCTCTCGCGCCATGATGGTGTCCACTCGACATTGGCTGTGCCCATCAAGCAGTAACTTATTTCCTACAATCAGAGAACACTGAAAATTTAGGACTTTCAACAATATCCTGCAATCGTTTTGACACCATTGATTTCGGGGTCGGTCAGCTATCCGCCCTCCACTATCAAACACTAAAAATTTATAAACATTGAAAAAAGGGTCTGCTTTATGAAATCAAAGCTTCAATTTGACTAAGAGGCTTAGTATATACCACGCTGGGGTTTCAGGCATCAGAAAATAAAAATTTTTACGAAAAATATTGCCAGCTCATTGTTTGACACTTTGACAGGGGCGTAGCCAGGGAAAGGGGATGGGGGGAATTCCCCCCGGAATTTTTTCCGACTTAAATTTTACACAAGGGTCCCCCCTTTGGTTTTTATGGTCCGGCCGGAAAAAGTTTCCGATACGTCTCCAATTAACCAAATTCGGTCTAAAAAACAAAAATTTCCCCAAATTTTTTTTGGGGGCTGCCGCAACCTTTGATATATCTAATATTGATATATCTAATATTTTTTACTTTCGTGTGTAGTTCGAGTCTCGTCGAACTACGACTTTCCAAGTGCAAAAATGGTCAATTTTTACCTAAAAAATGCTAAATACACACACTTTTAAAAATTTACACAACACACCCTTAATTTACACAGCAAATTTTTAATTTACACAACATTTATATACACTGTTCCGATTTTGAAAAAAAACCCTGCACTCTTCCATGCTTTTGTCTTGCATGAAAGCATATGCATGTATATACATTTGTATTGTGCACTATGTAATTGCTTAATACAGTGTATAGTGTGTCGTTTTAGCTGTTTTATTGTCCCAAAAATGACAACTTTACTAAAAGTACAGTTTTTAATGTCAAAAAAGTTCGAATTTGCGAGCTTCCGGACCCTTGCCGGCCCATAACTTTTGTAATTTTCGTTGTTTTGAGATCCAATTTTAGGTTCGATGCTGCTGTAGTCGAAAATTAGCAGTGTTTTTGACCGAAAAATGCTAATATTTTATATACGTGTCGTTTTTTGCCTTGAAATAGAAATTAAGTGCATTTTAACGCATTTCTAAAAAATCGAAAAGTCACCCCCCCCCCCGAAATTCTTTTCTTGCTACGCCACTGCTGCGTGTCCTGAGGAATCCTGCCAGCTAAGCGTAGACGATAGCATAGCGCATTTATAACTATCCAAAAACAAAGACTATAGCCAATGGCGTAGCCAGGGGGGGGGGCGGGGGGCCAAAGCCCCTCCCTCAGCGGTTTCGCCCCCCCCCTCGGATAAAAAATTTGGGTCGCGTAGCACCCCCCCCCCCGTAGACAAACTTCGAAAATTTTTCGGGCAAAAAGGCACTTTGGCCCCTCCCTCAACTCGATCCTGGCTACGCTACTGACTATAGCCATTTACCCATTTTGGCAGTGTTGGGATAATTTTCAAAACGTACCGTAGCCCAAGCTTTCGTCCCAACACTACATTTTGGGTTGTTTTGAGTGCACTATGATTTCTTACGCTGGCATTATTTTTCCTGAAAATTTCTATTTTTAATTTGTAGGCCTAAGCTTAAGCCTGAACCTATGCCTAAGCCTAAGCCACAAACTAAGCCTAAACCTAAGCGCCATGGGCGTAACCAGGGGGGGGTTCAGAAAGCTCTGAACTCCACTTATTGGTGTACCCTGAATAAATTGTCAACAAGGGTTCCTTTCCTTCCCCCTCTGGTTTTTGTGGCTCGGCCAGAAAAAAATTCAGATAAAATTGGCTCAAAAAAGATACGTCTCCATTCGACGAAATTTCGCCTAAAAATGAAAAAATCTTGAAATTTTTTCCTGGGGGATGCCAGTACCCTGCAACTCTGTGGCGTAATATACCAATCCTATTACCTTTATGATATGTATTATCTTATCTATTATGCTACATTTACTTTTGTGTGTGTGTAATACAGTCTGATACTGATGTGATGTTACATTCCCATCTTTGTGTAATGGTCCTGTAGACAAAAAAGTCTGAACATATACATCTCCAGTTGACCAAATTCGGCCTAAAAATTGTAAAAAATTTGCAGTCCCTGCTACGTTATGGCATACTGATCTTGCGTTTTTAATGCAAACATTGCTAGTTTGCCTCAGGCCCTCAGGGTTTGGTTATTGGTCCGAACTACAGATAAATAATTAACTTTTTTTAAAATCGGTGCAATTGAGGAAGGAAGCACTAGGGTTTTTTTCCCGCAAAACGCGTAGGGTTTTTTTCCCGCACCACTATAACGCTTCAATCAGCCTGGTCCTGGTGGCTTCAGAAAAATTCTGTAACTTTTCAAAGCCTGAACCAATTTACAAAATTTTTTCAGCAATTAGTAGATTAGAAGTTGCTCTTTCAATGGTAACAGAAGGTTTTTATTTGATTCAGTATTTTTGACTAATTCCAATTTTGCGCAAAATATTTCATGTAAAGTGTAATGTAGCCTATTCGAAAGAGCGTTCAATTTTTACCTCCCCTAGGTTTGGGGGATATAGGGATACTGCGGATCATTAGTCGAAAAAATGCCGTTTTCCGACTTGACCCCTAAGGGTTTTAACACCAATAATTTCACTTTAGATTTTTATTAAAAGGGGCGACAGCTATTTTGGGGGCTAGAGTAGAGATCAGATTGGGGGCATGGCTGACGATGGGGGTTTCATATTTTTATTAAAAAATGGGGTAGGAAGCGAATTAGAATCGAAAATTATTTTTGCGCATAAATCGCGTCCTACCCCATCTTATAATAAAAAATAGAACCACCATCGTCAGCCAAGCCCCCACTCTCTGATCTCTAGACCTTAAAATAGCTGTCGCCCCTTTTAATAAAAACCTAGCGTGAAATTATTGGTGTTTAAAGTAGGGATGGGACCGAAAAAAATTTCACCGAATACCGAATACCGAATATTCGGTTTTTCTTTTTCGGCCGAAAACCGAATACCGAATACCGAATACCGAATATTCGGTTTTTCTTTTTCGGCCGAAAACCGAATACCGAATACCGAATACCGAATAGTTGTCAAGCATAAGTTAGCGAATGTTTTCTCAGGATTTGAAGATGCAGAATGTTAAAATACTTCGCGTACATGAACATGCTATATGAGCTTTCGGACACTCATTTTTCAGCACCAAAGAGGGCTGTCCCGATGGGTCAAATGTGAGGGGGGCTTGTCCCGGACTCTCAAATCTGGGGGGAGCTACCCCCCCCAGACCTTCATGTACATCTGTGTACAGAGGGTTCGACCCTTTTCACCTTGGCAGTCCCAGGGTCTTGCGTTGTTTTTGAACTGCTTGTAAACTTTCAGCAGAGTTCATGAAAAACGTTTAAAAAAGAAGGCTCAAGGTGCGATAAGACCAAGCACAGTACAGCGCGTCAGAATCTAGTCTTGAGAGTAAGAAAAACTTTTAAGCATCCATGAAGAATTAACACAAGTATCTGCATTAGCTAATATATATACAGTTTTCATATTTTTTAATACAGTTCAGTTCGAAATGTAGTGCTGATTGAAGGATTAATAAAATTAGTTCTAATTCTAAACGTTCATTGATTTGGAATTTCCTTGATTTCCTAATTATTCGGTATTCGGCCGAAAATTTAGTTTTCGGTACCGAATACCGAATACCCGTTTTTCGGCCGAAAACCGAATACCGAATACCGAATACCGAATTTTCGGTCCATCCCTAGTTTAAAGTATATAAACCCAGGGGTGAATAAGTTGGGAAAACGGCATTTTTTCGCCTAATGATAATATATCCCCAAACCTACAAAACAGTTGATGCCGGCCCATGGCTTAGAAGATATGTATAATGAATGCACAGTTGGCATAAAGTTAACCGATAGCGTTTTAAACAAACTGTTGATGCCGGCCCATGGCTTAGAAGATATGTATAATGAATGCACAACTTCGATACAAACTGTTTTATCTAAGTCTCATTCCTTAGTACTTGCATTCTTGCATTGATACTTGCTATTTTTAGTATATTATGCATTTTTTGGTGAAAAATTTTTCAAAAATTCGGCTCATAACTTGTTTAGAACGTATTCTAAAAAGATCCGCATCCGCATCCGCATCCGCGCGGATGTCAGAAGTCAACATCCGCATCCGCATCCGCGGATGTCCAAAAAGTCACATCCGCGACATCCCTAATCTTTTAACATGTTTTCTGGGATCAAGTGCAGTTGGGGGGGGAAATAGTGGACCTATTTTTTGGTGTAGAGCACCTTGAGGGAAGCATTTTTTGTAATAGAACCCCTATCCACAAATTTGGATTTTCTGACCTATGACCCCTTGAAAATTGCATTTTCAGTGTTTTCGGAAGTGAACGTAGGCCGTGAACTAAGTGAACTAAGTTCGAAGCCAAAAATGGCTATAATCTTTGTTTTTGGATAGTTTTGAGAGCGTTATGATGTTTTAAGGCATCGTCTAGGCTTAGTTGGCAGGATTCTCTAGGCTAAGCTGGCATTATTTTTTCTTAGGCATTATTTTCTCTTTCGATTTTTTATTGCCTAAGCCTGAGCCTAAGCCTAAGCCTGAACCTAAGCCTAAAAGCCTAAGCCTAAGCCTAAGCCCCATACTAAGCCTAAGCCCTAAGCCCAAGCCTAAATTAAGGCCAAGTTTGAATTTGGTCAAAAATTGGACGTATTGGCGAATTTGGCCAATTTTTTGGCAGGAACCCGGTCAAAGAGTTTTGATTCTAAAAAATTGTAAACAATAATCTGACACCATTTAGACACGATTAGAACGGAAAAAACAAGGGCTTCGGAAAAAATTGAGAAAACGTCCCTCACTGAGGGTTCAGATTGCGGGGGGTCATATCTCAAAAAATCCAAAAAATGAAATAGGGGTTCTTGAAGGAAAAATGCTTCCCCAAAGGTGCTCTACTCAAAAAATAGGTCCACTATTTCCCCCCTCCCAACTGCATTTAAGGTGGTAGTGTCGCCAAAGCAGTTTTGCTCATAGGCTGCAAAATGAGAATTTTTTGCTTTGAAATTGTACGTTCACTGAGAAACTAGTGAAATGTTATATGGTGTCAAATAAATACTGCCAGACACTTGACTACCAATATCTACCAATATTTTTAACCAATCACCATTTGTGAGCCAGACATCACACAATAGAGACATAAAAGTTCAAAAAATCAAGCCAGATATCAGATTGGCCAGCTTGTGAAGTACATTTACATGTACTTCACACAATGTTTTGACACACATTTTTTTGCCACAAATAAGAAAAATGAAAAATAAAGGTTCGTTTTTCTTTTGATTTCAAAATAAGTGTCTAAATTTTTTACAATTTATCATTATTGCTGCGAGTACTTTACAGGTTACGCACAGTTTCACAGTTCAAACAGGCATTACTCAACAACCACTCAAGCAATTTGCACTAAATTTTGTGTGCATAAACTAAAGCATATGTGCTTTTACTTTGTGTAAAGAATTTAAACAAAAAGTTTTTTAATTGTGACGAAATTATTGAATGTGAATAGGTTTTCAAAACGTCATTTTTCCGACTTTGCGACTTCACTGCTAACTGTATGCTGGATCAATTTTTCTGAAACTTGGCAAAAATATTTGCCTTGAAACATATTTTTAGAATATATAAAGAACAATGACCTATCTTTCATTGAAAAAGTTTTATAGTCGCGCAAAATCGACTGCTTTCGCGACACTACCCCCTTAAGGGGGCGCTCCGGGAATCGGGGGTTACATCGAAAATTGGCAAAAAAGTTGACAAATGTCAAACTTTACTATACATATATGTAGTATGGCACAAAAGAACACTGGAGGCAAAATTTCAAATCACGTGATCATGTCACGTGACTCCCATAGCACCAAACGTGAGTGAATTTTCGGCAAACGATAACTCTGCTTATACTTTGCCTATAGTCACACTTTATATACCAAAATGTAGCTTATGCGCTTCTCTAGTTGAACATTATTTTGGTTTTTAATATTTATGTCAGGTTTGGATAAAAAATGTCATTATGTGTTTTCGAAGTCGAACTCTGAGCAATAAAATTCATATAAAAAAATTTCTAAGCTTTATTTTAAAAAACTAAAAATTTGTTCAACTGCGCAGAGCCTAAGGCTATAATTGTGCAAAAGTTTGTATAAAAATATCTTACCAGCATTTTATAATCGAATGCCGAAAAATTGGTTTTGTATTCACACAGCCTATATTTGAGTCTGCTGCTTCTGAAAATGGTTTCTTGTGCGATTTTTTTGCACAGAACGCAATAAAATTGTTTTACTTTTTCACTACAACTAATAAAATTTACGTATCGTCTGTTTGGAAAACCTCAAAAAGCGTTGATGCACTGGCTTACTTGCTGAATTTGTGTAAAAGTTGAATAAAATCAGTAAATTGTCCAATTTTTTCCAAATTTTTTTGCTATGGAGATATGCACGTCAAAACATCAGAAATAGTATTTTGGGCAACTTTCCTTCCAGAATGATAGGTCATTTTGGCTGTTTTTAAAAAATACGGCCCAAAACTCGATTCCCGGAGCGCCCCCTTAAGGTGGTAGTTACGTTTTCGACAGTTTTTATAACGTGCTATAATTTTTGATTGACTCAATGAATTTAATAGCTGTCTTTTTCAAGTTAAAGTACTTGACTGGAACTACACTTATGCACATTATCTAGCTTAAATCTGTAACAAGCTAGTCTGCAGACACTGTTAAAGTAGTCAAATTTCGTGAATTTTTGCATTTTTCATGTTTTGCTTGTAAAATTGACAGTGTAATTCTAAATAATATCATTCTTTACACCAACATAGTCAATAACAGGGTGAATTGTAAGGCTAAGTTTGGTGCATTTATATGATGTAGAAAAGAAGTTACGGACCTTCAAATTTGAATTTTTTCAATTTGATTGAAGATTTGAAGACGACAGGGATTTCATCTTTATTAACAAGATTCTGGATCCCGTTATATTTTAAATATATGTACATCTTTTGCATTTTCAGAATATGTGCATTTGCAGATTTTTTCATAGTTGTATATACTTTTTCATATGTGTATATATATATATATATATATATATATATATATATATATATATATATATATATATATATATATATATATATATATATATATATATATATATATATATATATATATAAAAAAAATACAGTACATTGCAAAAAAAGTTTCCACTTCGTTACTGGTAACGAACATTCGTTACCAGAAAAAGACGAAGCTTCGTCCAAAAGGTCCGAGGTTTGTCCTAAAAGACGAAGCTTGGTCCAAAAAGACGAACGTTTGTCCAAAAAGACAAAGCTTCGTTACCAAAAAAAGACGAAGGTTTGTCCAAAAGGACCAAGTTTTGTCCTAAAAGACGAAGCTTGGTCCAAAAAGACGAACGTTTGTCCAAAAAGACAAAGCTTCGTTACCAAAAAAAGACGAAGGTTTGTCCAAAAGGACCAAGTTTTGTCCTAAAAGACGAAGCTTGGTCCAAAAAGACGAACGTTTGTTCAAAAAGACAAAGCTTTGTTACCAAAAAAAGACAAAGGTTTGTCCAAAAGGACCAAGTTTTGTCTTAAAAGACGAAGTTTGGTTCAAAAAGACGAAGGTTTTTGTGAAAGGACAAAGCTTCGTTACCAAAAAAGGACAAACTTTACAGTAGAAAAAATAACTAGAAAAAAACTTGTGCGGGGTTGGTGGTAAGGGCTGGTTGTGTTGTGGAGCTGCTGTTAGTTGTTGAAGTGTGGGTTGGTTTTGTGGATTAAACTGATTGATCGATTTGGTGTTGGAGTTTTGTTGATTGGTTCGTTGCGGCTAATTGGGAGTGAGGGAGAGGTGGGAACGCGGGAGAGGCGTTCTGATGATGTGGATTATTGTTGTCTTTTGGCGAAAACAAGACTTGGCTTTCTGGGACTGAGTGACTTGACACTGAAAGGTTGGTTAATTGTTGAGACTGAACATTTCCTTTTTGTCCCAACAATTGAACTGCTAGGCAAGTGAGAGTCCTTAGCAGTTTAATTGTTATTTTTTGCCTAAATAAATAGGCCTACGGTAGCGGACGGGCTTCTTTTAAGCCCGCCCGCCAGTCGTCTACATACCCACAAAAACTAAAAGCCGAACAATGACCGTTCGGCCAGCTGCACATTATAAAACTATTTTCTCCAAAACATATTTTTCTCCTAGATCGGTTTTTTCTCAGTAGTAGTTGTGCGGGATCGGTGGTAAGGGCTGGTTGTGTTGTGGAGCTGCTGTTGGTTGTTAAAGTGTGGGTTGGTTTTGTGAATTAAACTGATTGATTGATTTGGTGTTGGAGTTTTATTGATTGATTCGTTGCGGCTAATTGGGAGTGAGGGAGAGGTGCGAACGCGGGAGAGGCTGAACAATAAGGCTAATTGTTGAAACTGAACATTTCTTTTTCTCCCAACAATTGAACTGCTGAGCGAGTGAGAGTCCTTAGCAGTTTAATTGTTACATGGCATCCCTGGCAAAAGTTTAAATTTTCTCAAATTTAAACAGTTCTCGACCATCATTTCTCGGACTTAAATGTTTTAAATTACGGGCTTTTTCTGCTTCGAATTACAAAAAAGGTTATACTATGTTCGCCTTTGATCTTACTGCAGATAATGTAGATAGCGGGGTAATGCAACTTATACATGAAGGCGACTTAAGCTTAGCAATGCAGTTTAGTATTCCACTAACTCAATATATACACGGAGTTCAGCTAATAATATATGGTGAATTTGATAATATGATTGCGCTAGATTCTAACAGAACACCATTTTGTGATTATGCAACCTAACGAAGGCTAACAATTACCACTACTACTAATTGCACTAACATCAAATTACCGAATATACTACTAACTCTACTGCTACTAGAATTAATTGATAAATATTACTTACTATACTTACTATACTTAAATACTATGGATACTTTGGAGTTGGAAAATACAGTAGCAAGGGATAAGTGTATGAGAAAGTATTTTCTGGGGGTTTTAGCAGCAGATCAGTTACCAGAAGAATTTGTTGGACCAGCTTGTTTCATCGCAAATACAGACCCGGCAAATAAGCCAGGTAAACATTGCGTAGCATTTTACATAAATAAATATATTGAGTATTTTGATAGTTATGGCAATAAACCATATAATGTTTTTAACGAATATATTCAGAAAATTGGAGGAAATTTGTTATTTCACCCTTATTGTCTTCAAAACATAAATACTAATGTTTGTGGAGAATATTGCGTTTATTTCTTGTCTAAGCGATGTCGCGGATGTTCACTAGAAGATATTGTGCACCATTTACGACAACGACCATCACAAAATGACACTATAGTTAAAGATTTTACCAATAAACTTAAAATACACGGATTAAGAGGTGGTCAGTCGTGTGAATGTCGACGAGTAAATCAATAAAAGCCGGGAAGTTACAACAGACAGACATTACTACTACAGCCAGACATTACTTTTGCTATAAATACCTATTACCATCATGTTGCTTACAACTACAGCAGTCGACAAGTCCTTTGATGACTTTACATCTAACCATCGGCAATCGACAAGGACCACTGCTAACTCAGGATGATGTAACAGATGTTTTGGATGATCACTTGGCCCGTTGTCAGGAAAATGAGTGGTTACTTATAATTTTAAAGGATATTTATAACAATATCTTATGCCACAAATTTACTACCAAGGGTGAACTAACGATTGAAGACTATAAGAAAAAAGTCCTAAAGTTCAATATTTTCCATATTCAGAAGAACAAGAACATGCCGAATGTTAAGGTAACTCCCAACTCTACACGACCCACAAAATCATAATATACTCAAACCAACATGCAGGTGTCACTTTAACACTATGCAGAGTTGGTTTCAATCGTTCCTTCTCTAGAACTAACCAAAAACCATTTTGTTCAGTCACGCATCACAAATGCAACACAAAGACAACAGTATCAGGCTAGCTAAAAAGCGGTTACGTATATGTAGTTGGCCGCTTGTGACACAATTTGTGCAATAACCGGCCAACAGTAATTTGACAATAACTTGACTCAGGATTGCCCAATCCGTTCAATTTTTCACAGTTTTTCATACCTTTCAGCCATCTATTTAACTAGCTATGTGTTAACAAAATTTTGGATCAAGTGAGAGCAACAACCAGCCAACTGGCATTAAATCACTTTTTAGCCGTTTGTTGCAGTAATGGCCTTAAGAGTGTAACAACCGGCCAACGGGAAAGCTGCTCTATCTTCGCACAAAATGCAAGTTTGTATTTTGGTGCACACTAGCACCACTGGATAGAGCATCATCGATTGTACCAAAGTAGCTACTTAACTCCAAATTTTCAAAAAATGAAGTTAGCCGGTTGTTGTTCCAGGTGACCGATATTTAGTCGAAACGAGCAGTTTGTTTGTCAAGTCTCTCAACAGATAAGCTTTGAAACCTCTGTATTTTTTAACGTCTACATAAAAACGTTACTCATTCAGCTTATCGCAATGCTGTGTGATTTCCTGTGGGGCATCGGCGGAACAATATTTTACCTTGCTTTTACATTAATATGTTTTTGACTCAGTATCAATTACTGTAAGTACCAAGAGTTTGGGTTTGTTACGAGCCTACCTGACGAACTCATGGATGTGGTTTGCGGGCAAATGCATGTACTTATTTATAACAGATGTGACTTTCGCTTTGCTATAGACGTTTTCTTGATCTCTCATGATGAAAAGTATAGCACGCATAATTTTACACGCATGACAAACAATACATAATTCATACGGAATTGCAATAAATTGATGATGCAGCTTTCGGCACATATCTAATTGTCACAGTAGGGAATAAGGATACAAATGTCCGAGTATATATGGGAGAAGGCTGTACAAAACGCTATTTGTGTTATCATTCAGGTAGTCCATATTATAACAAGTGGATTTCAACTTAGTTTTTAGCATTTTAAACTACTTCCTGCATACCATGTAAATTTCTTATTTTGAATATCGTGATTCACGCCTCACGGCAGCGAGTCTTGTTTGAAAATTTTCTGTAGAGAATTGCCTGCGCGAGATTTATTCATCTTTTTTGCCGCGTATATATTTGACTGCTTGTTTCCTATTTTAGCAGCGCCAGGCCTTTTGCTGCTTTTCCAACTAAGAAAGGAATTGACCAAAAGCACACATTACGTGTTATTCAATTAAAATGATGAGAGCAGAATTGACATGTTATTTTTTGAGCAAATAACGCAAAAAACTTTTCTTTAGGTTTCACTGTTCTTATAAAATGTAACTGAATAATTAACTTGCTGTTTATAAATATCTGGACTGATGCTTTGGTAGGTACATATTTACGTTTCAGTTTGATACTAAGATGCTCCTAGGCCTTATTTAGAGTTTTTGTACATACCATAAAAGGTTTGACACTTGTAACTGGATTCCTTTTTTGAAATAATGCCTCAGAGACGTCTAGATAAAACCATTGTATTTTGGAATAAATTATTAACCTATGACGTTACTCCTTACAAATAATGAATGTTTAATTAAAAAAGTATACTGGTCAGTTGTAATTTATCACTTGATGTTTAATTAATCACGTTAGTTGACCATTTATGTACTTCTAATTTATTCACGAAAAAACTCGATCGGAAGAAGTGAAATAAAAGGACACACTGGATGCGCGCGGATGACCAAGTTTATCTAAAAATTAAAGATTAAATTTTGTCAATAAATTGTGTTGCATTTCTACATTTTACTTCCTGAGTCAATCAGCTTTTCATGCTTTTATTTTAGACAAAAACGCTTAAAACTAGCTAGAATAGTCTTAATACATTCAAAAAACCAACGTTGCTAAAACATTAAATTTTGCTATTTGAAAAACAAGTTTAATCGCACTATCACAGTAAGCCGGGTCCGTGAGACCGTCAATTTGATTGAGTTTGGTCTTTTGGTCTAAAATTGTAACTAGATCTAAGATGATATTAAGCTGGTATAGAAGCAGATACCAACAAAAATTTTTTGTAAATAATTGTATAGTGCATTTTACTAGTTTATATATTGGATTCTCAGAGCACCTGCTTTATGCTTTATTGAAATTATTTTTAATTTCTATTTGAGCCGCCGGTGATATTATATTCAAGTCGAAAATGTTATCAAAATAAAGGCGATACTGATATAGTACCTAGATGTTAATAGTAGCTGTTGCCACCACAGTTTATCTTGAACAAGAACGATGATTAGTTAAACTGGCCAGTCGGCTTTAACTGGCTAACATAATGTCTTTAATGAACTATAGTTAACCATATTTCTTACACTTTTGAGACTTCAGTGCATTACATACGCACTGGCCACTAGACAAACAGAACAAAACAGAAACAAGAGATAGCCTTTCGTCCAAAACTGACAATCAATTTTTTACGCGGCCTCTAGGGGCTGCGTATAGGTATACTATATTCAGATTTTCTAAATCCTACGTAATTCTAGGTAGGTCAGGTTTCCTGTGTTAATTAACACTGGAAGGGCAGGTAGGTCGCTTTTCCCAGTAATCAGCGTTCCTACTCACCTTTCGCAACGTTAATCTCCGAAATGCTAGCAGTGGTGACGACTTGAACCCTCGACCTTCCGGTTAAGAACCGGATGCTCAACTACCACAGCTTACCCCCGCTTGTAAAAGGATGCAGATACATTTCACTAATAGGAGGAGTAATTTGCGGGCAATTGGATAGTAACTGTCAATAAAATCACTGGTAAATATTGTCAAATGTTTATTTCATTACCTCACTTATTTGATCATCTTTAAAAACTTATTTTGCAATAATAGTTTTGACGTTCTGTAATAATCGTCATACTCCTATGCTGATAACCAAAGTTATAATGTGTGGATCCTGCGGACAGGTAGTCAAGCGGTATGATGATGCTAGCTTCGGAATCAAGGGGTGCGCAGATCGAGTCCAATATTGTTAGTGAAGAGAAATTTCTTTTCTTCAGACAGTTATATTTTTTCTTTTTCCTGATAGTTATTTTTTTCCATTTCAATATTTTTTGCTGATTGAGAGACTTCGGAGCTACTCAGCAGTGACTGTGTGCAGAAAGCAGAAATTAATATTTTTTTATCCACAAAATAGTGGCCGCGTTTAGTATTTCCGCTGGAATATTGACACTCAGACCACAAAAGTTTACCACTCCTCACTCAGCAGAAGAGCTTGTTATGCTTGACTTTTTAAGCCTTGCTCTAATGCGCGGTTATGGCCGCGTTCAATATTTCCTGCTGAACATAGACACTCCAAGGTCATGATCAGTACTGAATCAGGAGGTACACTTCTCACTCAGCAGACGAGCTTGTTTGTAATGAAAACGTTTTTAATCAAACGTTAAACGCTCGCTACACGCTGTTATGGAAGGCTGACTAGCGATTCGTTATTCAAACAATCGATTAACCACTAGTTAATTAGATTGACAAACAATTGGTTAAGATTCAGAGTAGTTTTTGCTGAAAAGTTGCTGTGTGTTTTATTTTTTAGATTTAATTTCGATTAATCATTTACTGACTTATAGATTGGCACATAAGTTACGTTAGTTTTCATTTAAATTAAGTTTTATTATGTTTATATCATAAAATTTATGAACATATCATATCACAATCAACATGCGGACGACCGGACCGGCCGAGCTGAACTGACCAGCTGTAGATAATAGATAATAATATTAAAATAATCAGAGCGTGCAATATCGATGATAGGATTCAGTCCAACTGATAAAACAGCCAGCGGTGACAGCAGCTATAGCTGACTATTTTAATCAAAAATGCGTATTTGAAAAAGCTATCAGGTAAAAATAGTTTTAAATTTAAAAACATACAAAAACTTAGAATTAGTATTTTTAAAGTCCTGAGGTCTAAAGGAGCTCCAGTGGTACCAAAATTAAGCTAATCGGTTCAGTAAAATTTTTCCGAATTGGTGGGAATAACACAAAGACCCGAAGGTTTATGGATAAAACCGTGAACGCATTCGTCGAAAACTTCCGCCCCTAAAAATTTCAATTTGTCAAAATTATGTATAAAGAATATCTAAACTAGCCCATAAGCCTCGTTTAAGTTTTTATAGAAATTTTTGAAAGATAAGTAAGTGATTAAGTTAATCAGCCTTCCAGAATACCGTTTATCTTTCTAAACGTTCCACATACATAGTTTTGTTTTCACGAATTCTACACGCTTAGAATAGGCTCACCTGATTTTATAATGCGCTAAAAATAATTGCTCGTTACAAATTGAAGATAAACCCGCGTTTATCTCTTAATCGCTGACTAGCTTAACCCTTTAATGCCCAGAGTATCACTGGCTTATTCAGCTTCATTCTGACACCTTCTAGTTTTCTGGACATTGCTCGAGCTACGTGCGTCGTAAGACCACCATTCGATAGAGAAATGAATGGCATACAAAACATAATTAGTCGATTAAGGGTCTAGGACGCACCGTTTTTGAGTTATAAGCCTCATGTACCTCACCCTAGAGTATCAACACAGCAACTTTGCGCCTGCCACAGTTGAATGCTAAGAAATAAACTACGTTATCCGCTGTACCTGATGCACAAAAAGCAGACGGCCGGAGTTGCATTCGAATTTCATAATGTGGCCCTAAAGAAAATACCTACTATTTTTGCGATGAAAAAAAAGAAAATTTGCACATTGCTTAATTAAGCATAGGCTTCGCTGTATGGCAGTAGCTCTAAAAATTGCCGGCCAAGTGCAATGACCTACAATTCCACATAAAAACAGTTCACAAATCCTGTCACTGGAATAGACTGGTCAAGTTACATGGCCCCAGATATGGTAGTTCATCATGTGGTATCTCCCGTGGTCATCTAGGCATGAAAGGATTAATCACCCTTCCACAATCTCTCCCCTATGTGTCAGTTGCATTGTTATATCACTAAGCTACTCAGCGCTCGTTATTCAATGCTTGGGCTAAGTAATGAAATCAAAAATAAGTAGGCACTGACATATTGTATCATTTCCACGCCTACTGAAATTCTGAAGTAACATTAATAATACATCTTATGGCATATTCTTTTGGATAACAATAAATGTCATGAAATTAGTCAAAAACTTAGCACATAAATCCACGTCAGGGAACATTATTTTGTAACAGCAGCTGCAGCAGTAGG
>JASANF010001559.1:0-12433 GCA_030248245.1 Trissonchulus sp. WLG1_4 | reverse complement strand
ACAGTATTGATTTTTCCCGGGATGACCGTCAAAGTGGGCTGTGTCGGCGGAATATCCAGCATTACAGATACTGTGCACATATGGGTTACATAACACAGATAGAATACTCGGAGAATCTAGCTGCTAGCACAACAATGGTTTCGAGCTTGTCTATAAGACTACTAATGACACTGTCTTTGTTTTCGGCATAAAAGCGTTGCATTCTTCTTGTCATGAAAATGCAGATAACACGGTATAAAAAAATAGTGTAGGAAGGAAGAAACAGACAGCAGGAACTGATCACGAAAGGCTTGATTCTTCGGCGACGAAAACCTAAACCATGTCCTACTTTCTATTCAGCACTAATTCAGAACTGAAACGCATAACCCGAGACTAGGTTGGTCTCGTTTTCGGGTAGAAACCGAGACCTGCCATAGGGTGGTCTCGGTATTTCAGACGACACTTGAAGTTATGAAAATTTTGAGAGATCACTAAGATTTTTTTAAAATTTAAGTTTCCAAATAGAATGCGAAGCATGAAATAAAAAGGTAAACTGCCTGCTGCAGAAAGTGAATGTCAGTGGCCAGTGCTAGCGATCGACCGGAGGCTCCGCGGCTCCGGCTCCGGCCGGATCTGAGCCTCCGGCTCCGGCTCTCGGCTCCGGCAAAAAAAAGTGCCGGAGCCGGAGGATTTTCATTTTTCAAGCTTTGGCAAAAAGTTCAAATTTTGAGAAAAATTACAAGGTTAACGAAGCGGTTAGTCTGTTACAGTACTTATATATACATTACTGCCAGGTGTAATGGAGGTGACTACCCCTTCTACGCATTATGTATTTTTACGTCTCCAATTGACTAAACTCGGCCTAAAAATAAAAAATTTCTCACTCTTTTTTCAGGGGCTGCTGCCCCCAGGCCCAGACCCCTTGTAACTACGTGGCTTAGTGATATGAACTTGACTTTTAGCTCTAATGTTCTCGGCCGGTCAAATTTAGTCAACGTTTGCATGTGCTGTTATTTCGCAAATTTTTGTGTTAAAATAGCAAAAAAGTTCATTTTTACCCATAACAAAAAATCGAAAAGTGATTCCCCCCCAAGTTTTTTCCTGGCTACGCGACTGATATACGATTAAAGTACAAGGGTCGGTGGGGGGAGGCGGTAATCCCCGGAAGCTAGAGACAATCTTCTACAAAGTGCAATCTTTTCCAAATTTGTCTATTTTTTGGAGGTATATGCGCTTCTTGACAATTTTGCAAGGTTTGACTAAAGGGGGATGTTCACACGGACACCCTGAACAACCCTCTCCCTCGAACTCCTGACTACGCCATTGGCACCTCAGTCAAAATGCCATACTGGTCAATTTGCCCAAATTTTTGACTTTTTATTAATGTTGAGTGTTGACACAGATGTACATGGCGGGTCTGGGGGGGGCGGGCAAGCCCCCCCAGATTTGAGATGCTGGGACAAGCCCTCCCTCAGATTCGACCCATCGGGACAAGCCCCCTCCTTGGTGCTGAAAAAAGGTATGTACCCGAAAGTTTCAAAATCGCCACAGACCGCTGTAAAATGCTTCAAAAATGAGCAAAAAGAAAGTTGCCAAACATATTACAATAAGTGTTGCTTAGAATTGCTTTTTCAATGTAAATTTTATTTCAAAATTCCAAAAAAGCTCCAGCTTCTGGGGGCTGCCCGCCCCCAGACCCCTGCAACCACTCTGATTTTACAATAAGTGTTGCTTAGAATTACTTTTTCTATGTAAATTTTATTTCAAAATTCCAAAAAAGCTCCAGCTTTTTCACAATTGTCATAATTTTTTACTAATTGAAATTTTTTTGAAAAACACTGCCTCCGGCTCCGGCTCCGGCTCCGGCATTTTATATCCGGCTCCGGCTCCGGCTCCGGCAAAATTTTACCTCCGGTCGTTCGCTAGCCAGTGCACAGGCAAATTTTAGCTAACTTCAATTTTAAACTTTGTATAAATATTATACACCGTCTAGTTTCACCACGCTACAGTTTCTAACCAGGGTTTTTTTTGTGCAAAACCCTGTGCAAATGCACACTTTTTTAAAATTTTGCACACAAAAATTAAAATTTTGCACAATAATGCACAGTGCCCGATCGGCCTGTGATGTGCTCAAATTGCACTGTTTTTAATGCAAAATAAAAAAAGTTCTGGGGGCTGCCGCCCCCAGACCCCTGCATCTACTGGCATCACTGGCGGCATCATCAACGGCGGCAGGACTTTATACTGCTTTTTGGCAAATGGCGCATGATTTGCTTATATAATTGCTGTTCTAATTGTTAAAGGTATATTTTTCTAAAAATCGCGTTACACGTCAAAGACCATAAGTCTCTAGCTCCCCAGACGTCCACAAAAACTACAGCATCTACTTTTCTAAACTAAACTGTCTCACGAAATAGGGGAAATTGCTCCACCCAACCTGAAAACCAGCAAGGGCGTACCCAGGGTGGACAGATGGTGGGAATCCCCCCGAAATTTTTTTCGAGTGACTTTTTACACACGGGTCCCCCCTTTCGTTTTTATGGTTCGGCCGGAAAAATTTTCTGATACGTCTCCAGTTCATAGATGCACATAGGGGGGTAGGGGGAGGGGTAGCCAACCCCCCTTGAGGGGAGTCGGCACCCCCCCTCAGACATCCGGCACCCCCCCCTCTGATGGCCAAGAAAGTGCCCCAAAAATGCGTAAAAAGCTGAAAAATTGCACAAAATTTTCGCCTGCGGCGAAAAAAGTACCCCAAAAATGACTTGAAAATCGAAAAATTTTCGGCTGTCGCCGAAAAATGGCCAACACTAGGGACCACCCCCCCTTCCGACAGGGGTCGGGCACCCCCCTCTCGCCGATTCACCCCGTGCATCTCTGCTCCAGTTGACGAAATTGGGTCTAAAAATTGGAAAATCGCCAATTTTTTTCTGGGGGCTACACTGACAGTCCCCAGACCCCTGCAACTTCTTGGTTCAGTAATCTTGCGTTTGTACGGCGTTTTATGCGTGTTATTGCTAAAAAGAGTTTTTTCACCCATTACAAAAAATCGAAGTCATCCCCCCCCCACCCGAATTTTTTTCTGGGTACGCCAGATACGTATATACGTGCCTCTAGAGGTATAAAAACGCGTATATTCGCTTCTGTATAGGCGAAGAAAACGCATTTACAGTTTGCACACAAAAATAAAATTTTGCACACTAAAATTAAAATTTTGCACAATTATGCACACAAAATTTTTTGAAAAAAAAAACCCTGTTTCTAACTAAGGTTTGAGCTAAAATTGGTTGCATGACTTATCTAGAACCTTTGACTGACTGACCTGACTTATCTGAAAATACTGACCATATACCAGATACTGCTAACTTCGTAGTTTCCTTCCTTCCTTGCTACTTGACATAAGTCAAAATTTGTCACTTAAAAAAAGTTGTGCCCCAAAACATTGATTCCCGGAGCGCGCGATTAAATTTTGATAAAACCCAAAATTAACCATTGCCGGCCGGCTCGGCTCGGCACCGAAATTCCCGGTTCGGTCTAACCCTAATATATATATATATATATATATAGATATATATATATATATATATATATAATATATCTATATATATCTATATATATATATATATATATATATATAATATATCTATATATATCTATATATATATATATATATATATAGGAATGGAAGTATATATCGGTTTTTTTCCGAGACCGAGACTACCGAGACCGAGACCAGTCCGAGAGCACAAAAACCGAGACTGGGTAATTTTTTTGCCATTTTTTTACCTATTGATTTTATGACTTTTTACAAGTTTTTAGGTAAAATAGAGAATAAAAGACTGTGGTCACTGGTCAGACACCTTATGTGTATAACAGCTATATACATCACGACAATTTTGGGCTCATTCCTGATTCTTCCCCGTGTTGTGTGGGACCCTGTCTTCTTGAATGACCTCTGTCCCAACACAGACGCAACTTGCCCTTGTTCTCACCAGAAGAGAGCAATTTTGACACTGTTTGTTTCGAAATTAGTTATAAGTCGCTCAGAATTTATTGGAATTACCGACTTCTGCTGAAATACAGCCAAGATAGAAAGGCTTTTTGGCAAAATTTAGCCCATGCGCGCCGTGATGCTCTTTCAATCTTTGCCTCCCGCGAGACCCCCCTCCCATGGAGCGGGGCTCCCTCAATCCCTTGAGACAAATTAAGTGTACATAATAATAATTAAGTGTATATAATGCGTACATGTTTTATCCGCATGAGTATCATTTGTCACAGTAAATTTTGTCTTAGTCTTATGCACAGGCCAAACTCATACTAATTGGAGTTTACAGTTATATAAGTTGGGGAGGGGATGGGGGGTGGGAGACCCCCCCCCAAAATTCGGTCTCGATGGAGGGAGGGGGGAGGGTCCCGGCAGAAGTAAAATTTTGGCCAAAAGTTGAAAAAATCGCCATTTTTTCGTTATATATATATATATATATATATATATATATATATATATATATATATATATATATATATATATATATATATATATATATATATATATATATATATATATATTTTTTTTCAATCATGCAGACTCGAAAGATAGTATGAAGTAACAAACCTAATCACAAACACAGTTATATATTTTAACATCTGTGTTTACTGATAAGCTAAACAACCGCAGTAAAGTTGGTTTCGGAAAAAACTGGTTATATCTCACTGTTTGGGTTGAAATTTTGTCGAAATGGAGACTTCCGAAAAAATTTCGTGCCATAAATGCCCCAAATCGAGGGGCCGGGTGGAGGGTCAAATTTGGTAAAAATGGCACTTTTTGGAAAAATTTTACAAAATTTAGGGTTCTCAAAATTAGGACCAGAAAGCAAGGTTGGCAGTCTGAGTCTCATTCTCGTAAAAAAACCGAGACCTGCTATTGGGTGGTCTCGGTATTTGAGATGACACTTGTAGTTTTGAAATTTTTGCAAGATAACTAAGATTTTTTAAATGTAGGTTTCCAAATTGAATGCGATGCATGAAAAGGTGAACTGTCGGCTGCAGAAAGGGAATGTCAGTGCAATGGCAAATTTTCGCTAACTCCAAGCGAAAAAATGTTGCTTTTTCAACTTTTCCAAGACCAGCTCGCTCATTATATCAGTCTGAAATTTTACGGGCATATATTAACACATATATATTATTTACTCAGTTTTATTTGCTACATACCTCGCTTATTCTGGCCAAAAAATGCTGATTACCCACAACTGAGTCTAAGCGTGAGCACTAAACCTAAGCCTGAGCTCTGAGGCCCGTATTCACATACTAACACTTAAAGTTAGTGTAAACACTAACTTTAAGTGCTTCGTAACACTAAATTTACTGCTACGAAGCACTTAAAGTTAGGGTTTACACTAACTTTAAGTGTTAGCTAACACTATAGTGTTAGTATGTGAATACGGGCTGAGTCTGGGGCCGTATTCTCAGAATTACCTGCAGATAAAGTTAGGCTAACTTTACCCACAGGTAAGGTGAAGGTAAAGTCGTATTCTCAAACGATGACTAAAGCCAATGTGATGGCTAAGGTTATCTTTAATATTCTGGCCAGAAAAGTGATTTATCTTGTTTCGCAGCTAAAGTTAATTGTGCAAATTTTTAACCTCAACCGTCGACGTTAACCTTGTTTTCAATTTTAACTTTAGCTTTACCCACAGATTTTACTTTACCTTCACCTTACCTGTCGGTAAAGTTAGCCTAACTTTACCTGCAGGTAATTTTGAGAATACGGCCCCTGAGAGATAAGCCTAAGCACTAAGCCTAAGCCTGAGGCCTAATCTGAAGAAAAAACTGCTGAGAAGCATCAAAAATGACTTTACCGCACTAAAAAACTAGCTTCATAATTTAAAAAATTTCACAGGTATAGCGGGAATTTTGTACTGAACCTTACTTATGTTGTAACGCTTCAATCAACCTGGGCCCGTATTCGCATACTAACACTAACACTTAAAGTTAGTGTAAACACTAACTTTAAGTGCTTCGTAGCACTAAATTTAGTCCTACGAAGCACTTAAAGTTAGGGTTTACACTAACTTTAAGTGTTAGTGTTCGTATGTGAATACGGGCCCTGGTCCTGGTAGCTTAAGGAAAGTTTGGAACTTTTCAAAGCCTGAACCGATTTACAAAATTTTTTCAGCATTCAGTACATAGCTTAGAAGTTGCTCTTTCAAGGTAGTAGCAGGTTTTTATTTCATTAATTACTGTTGCCTAAATAAAATTTTGTGCAAAAATTTTGCATTTCGCTTCGGTTTGGCTGACGATGGGGGTTCTATATTTTTATTAAAAGAAGAGGCAGGAAGCGTTTTAGGGCCAAAAATAATTTACCCTCTTCGCCGAAGATTGACCGGGGCGCATAATTACTCAAGGTGGGACCCTTTCACAAAATTTCGGTTCATAGAAGAAGAAGTTTAATGCTAAAGAAAGCCGCCGGTTTACAATTCTGCTAACCAAAAGCCGACGTTTCTAGGTGTTAGTAGTAACAATATATAAAAACAAAATCAACAGCCAAATAATAAACAACAAACAGGCAAATAGAATAAACAAACAAGGCAGGAGAGGACCGGTAGTGGTCACCTAACCCCCCGCCCCTTCATGAATTCGTTGAAATAGCAGTTTTCAAGAGATTTTATGAAATTCGAAACTGTCTGTCACAGGAAGAAAGTGGCCATTAGAAGTATCTCATTTACCTGTTAATATCTGAATTTTGGGTTAAAAAATTCAGATATAATTTACCCTTTCCATTCAGATAGAATCCGCAGAAAATTTACAGAATTTCACCCAAAATTCAGATAAAATTTACAGCCATTCACCCCGAATTCAGAAACTCTGAAATTCATCTGAATTTTATCTGAAATAAGCCTATGTACAATTAACCTAAAACTCACCCAGATTTTATAAAAAATTCAGATATAATTTACAGCTATTCAACAAGTACGCTGTGGCTCTGCTGGTCAGTTTCAGATAAATTTCAGATTGTATTCACACAAATTTTACAGAAATTTCAGATAAAATTCAGAGAATTTCCATGCAGCCAGCACACTACGCGGATAAGTATGGCGGTCATGCAAAAAGCGGATAAGTATGGCGGTCACTATAGACTAGCTGCTCCGTTGCTATGACAACGCTGCAGTTCCCGCATTTTTTCAGCTGCTCCGGCTTTTTTTCAGCTGCTCCAGCTTTTTTCCAGCTGCTCGAGCAGCTGAAAAAATGCCGGAAACGTCGAAAAAAAGCTGCAGCTTTTTTTCAGCTGCTCGAGCAGCTGAAAAAAGCTGCAGCGTTTTTTCAGCTGCTCGAGCAGCTGGAAAAAAGCTGGAGCAGCTGAAAAAATGCTGGCGCAGCTGAAAAAAAGCGGATAAGTATGGCGGTCACTATAGACTAGCTGCTCCGTTGCTATGACAACGCTGCAGTTCCCGCATTTTTTCAGCTGCTCCGGCTTTTTTTCGGCTGCTCCAGCTTTTTTCCAGCTGCTCGAGCAGCTGAAAAAATGCCGGAAACGTCGAAAAAAAGCTGCAGCATTTTTTCAGCTGCTCGAGCAGCTGAAAAAAAGCTCAATGTAAACACGGCCTAACGTGATCGAGCTGTCGCAAAGTGTCATTTTTGATAAATATGATTGATATATTGAAAAACACTAAAATCACAATTTTCGAAAAATTTAAATATAACTATATTTCTTAAACACTATCGATTTGCTTCAAATCAAATTTTGCGACCGCTCGAAGACAACGGCCCGTATTCACATACTAACACTAACACTGAGGCCGTGTTTACATTGAGCTTTTTTTCAGCTGCTCGAGCAGCTGAACAAATGCTGCAGCTTTTTTTCGACGTTTCCAGCATTTTTTCAGCTGCTCGAGCAGCTGGAAAAAAGCTGGAGCAGCTGAAAAAAAGCCGGAGCAGCTGAAAAAATGCGGGAACTGCAGCGTTGTCATAGCAACGGAGCAGCTAGTCTATAGTGACCGCCATACTTATCCGCTTTTTTTCAGCTGCTCCAGCATTTTTTCAGCTGCTCCAGCTTTCTTCCAGCTGCTCCAGCAGCTGAAAAAAAGCTGCAGCTTTTTTCAGCTGCTCGAGCAGCTGAAAAAAAGCTCAATGTGAACACGGCCTTAAAGTTAGTGTAAACACTAACTTTAAGTGCTTCGTAACACTAAATTTAGGCCCGTATTCACATACTAACACTAACACTTAAAGTTAGTGTAAACCCTAACTTTAAGTGCTTCGTAGCACTAAATTTAGTGTTACGAAGCACTTAAGGGGGTAGTGTCGCGAAAGCAGTCGATTTTGCGCGACTGTAAAACTTGTTCAGTAAAATGTTAGAAATTGTTCTTTCTATATTTTAAAAATCTACCAAAAGGCAAATTATTTTGCCAAGTTTCAGCAAAATTGGTGCAGCATATAGTTTGCAATAATGTCTCAAAGTCGGAAAAATGATGAAAAAAAAACCTATTCACATTTCATTTTTTAGTCACATTTATCAATTTTTCTGTTTAGTTTTTTACACAAACTAATAGCACATATGTTGTAGTTTATGCACACAAAATTTAGTGCAGATTACTGTAGCGGCTGTGGAGTAATACTAGTTTGAGCTGTGAAGGTGTACTTAAACTGTAAAATAGTAACAGCAATAATGATAAATTGTGGAAAATCTAGACGCTTATTTTCAAATCAGAAGAAAAACGAACCTTCAATTTTCTTTTTTCTTATTTGTCGCAAAAAATTGTGCGTCCACACATGATGTGTACTTCACAAGCTGGCCAATCTGATATCTGGCTTGATTTTTCGAACTTTTATGTCCCTATTGTGTGATGTCTGGCTTACTAATGACGATTGGTCCAAGATATTTGTCAATATTGATATTGTGATGTTTGGCAGTAATTATTTGATACCATACAGCGTTGGACTAGCTTCTCATTGCATGTACTACTACAAAACAAAAAGTTCTATTTTCACAGCCTTTGAGCAAAACTGCTTTCGCGACACTACCCCCTTAACTTAACGCTTCTGTTGGAAATTTTTATGACAACTTGCCAATATGTTAAATACTGTGTGTGTAAACTCTTGTTACGTTTGCTTGATGCAGACAAAAGTCTAGCTAAGTCTAAGTCATTCATTAGTCCCAAATATTAGTAAATATTAGTGGTTATGAAAAATTCACTAATATTTGCAACTAATGAATGACTTCAAGTTAGCTATAGTTTTGACTGGATGACTTGACTATTATGAGATTTGAACCACACGTGGTGTAACATATTGCTTACCTGTCCTAAAAATTTCTAGCAGAAATATTGTGTAAAGGCCAAGTTATATTCGATTTTTGATGTTGCACCAGTGTTACTAATGAATCGGGATTCATTGTTTATAAAACCGGGCCGAGAACACTACTTTTCAGATCTTTTTCAGAGGTTTTTGCAGTGAATAAAAAACATCTGAAACATACGTGAAACTTTTCAGACGGATTTCAGTAAAAAATTTACAGATATAAATGACATCTGAGTTTTATCTGAAAAAAATTCAGATAAAATTAACAGATCTGAAGAATATCTGAATTTTCTGTAAAACTGTTCAGATGAGTTTCAGATAAAATTTACAGATACAAATTTTCTGTGAAAATGAGCGCTGGAAGGGGGAGCTTGTGGAAATTCTGTAAATTTTATCTGAAAATTTTAACAGAGATTTCAGATAATATTCAGATGTCTGAATTTTATCTGAACCAAAGTTTGATTTACAGAAATTTCAGATAAAATTCAGAGGAGTGGTTTTCCTGTGTGTGTGCTAACTGAATTTTCGGATGAGTTCCAAAATTTTGGAAACCTATCTCGAAAAAAACTTGCAAGGAGATCTGAATTTGCACGAGGTACATATAATTTTAAGCCTCGCGAACGTAGTCTAGTGTCTAAAGCAAACTGAAACAAGTCATCAAACTCCAAGTCAACTTCCTTTTTGATTACCTTGAACCCAAATATCAGATCCGCAACTAGGCGTCTGTGTTCTGAACTCTTTAGATGTAGAGCTGCAAGTCTACTTGGGTAATCGAGATGTCTAACCGAGGGTATACGCTTGGTATACGCACGCTGTACCTTCTCTAAAAATATCTATGTCTTTCAGCAAGTAGGGTAACCAAGCTGGAGTGGCATATTCCACTATGAGTCTAACGTATGTTATGATCATTTTCACTAAAAATATGTATCACGAGATTTGAAGCATCGAAAAATGTTTGTTTTTAATGAGTAGACTTTGAAAGATATTTCTTGTCAAAGTTGCATAAAACGTTAAAAATGGTTATAACTCAAAATCTATAACGAAATTCCAAAAACAAAAATTTACCATTCCACAGAACCTTGAAACACAGAATCTATTTAATACCTTTCAATGGAGCTATAGATTGTCCAAATTGATATTGAGTTTGAACTGAGTTATGTGTGCCCTTAAATAGGGTTTTCGCAAGTCACGTGACAGACACAAAAAATAAATTGAGACAAATCCTTTTGTTAATTAGTTTGTTACCGTGCACATTGCTAAACTCTAATATAACCACGAAAAAATGAAATTACAATTTTTTAAGTACGTGCAAATTCTCGGAGCACCACCTAACTTGCGATTTGGGATAAAAACAACAAATCTTCAGTGGCCCGGTTCAATACACTCAGGTCCACAAATTTGTGATCCTTTGAGGATGTGCCTGAGAGTTTTGTTTCGATTTGTCACAAGCACATGCCGCAGGCTTGGGTAGATGGGTAGATTTTGAACTGCCACAAATCGCTCACAGGCGGTTCGGTTTCAATAAAGATTGTGCCTGTGAATCTGTGATCTTTCATCACAATTGTGAGAAAATCTCAAAGTACGATTGGTGGTCTGTGAGTGCTTTGTTATTAAAATTTAATTAGTCCCAGTTATTGAACCTAGCGCACCTACTGTATTGCCTATCACTGCGGACTAGGGTTGTTTTGATGTGGAAATTGCATCAAACCAAAACTAGTTTTGATTCAGTTTTGATTTTTGATGCATCAAATCAAATCAAATCAATCGATTTTCAAAAAGTCCAAATCAAATCAAATCAAATCAATCGATTTTCAAAAGGTCCAAATCAAATCAAATCAAATCAATTGATTTTCAAGAAGCCCGCATCAAATCAAATCAAATCAAATCAATTGGTTTTTGAGACGGTCCACATCAAATCAAATCAAATCAATTGATTTTTGAGAACTCAACATCAAATCAAATCAAATCAAAACTGAAAAAATTACTTGGGTTCTGATGCAATTTTGATGCAGTTTTGATCTAGTTTTGATGCAGTTTTGATGTAGTTTTGATGCAGCTTGAAAAAATTATTTATAAGTTGTAAAAATCTAGTTTCAGCTTAAGGTAGCGCTCAGCAACAAAACTCACGTTTGGCGCTCAACTCATGCAATAAATAGCAATACCACTTTAATTGTATATCAAAGAGACATCAAAAAAACCTATTTACAATACAGTTCAGCACTTTAATGTGAATGTGTCAAATTTTATGACCATGTCGAATTTCCTAATCACACTAATTTTGTTTTTGACCTAGCTCAGCGAAACTTCAACCGATTTTGATGATCTTGGTATCAATAGAAAGATCTCTCAAAAATCTAGACGTGATTGATCTTCGATTTTTCATTTTTATTTTTGATTTTGCAAAAAATCGATTTTTCAAAAATCAGTCGAGTTTGAGCGACTACAAAAAGTGCTGCGGGCCAAAATTTGAAAATTGAAAAACTTTCACGTCTGCATTTATATTCTTTCTTTCATTGTGCAAATTTTCAACTCAATCGCAAACGGCAGCTTGGACCCAGGTCCAAAAAAAGTAGTCGATTTCGCGACGCAAAAATGTAAGGTTTGCCGTTTCACTTTCTCAAAAATTAGACATTTTTTACGACTGCATATTTCCGTTGAAAAAGTTACAAAAAGCCATACTCAATTTTTTAAGAAATTAAATCAAAAATTTGACATTTTCGAAGATTTATCAGCTTTGTAGGTTTTTCATTTTGGATTTGCTATTTTCACGGCTAAATAACTCAGCAAAACTTCACCGTATTCTTAAGTTTAATACATAAATTTAAAGCTAAAAAACCGCATGTTTGAATGATATGAGTAATCATTCTATATGTGTAATGTGAGTACATACCGCTGTACATATACATGCATGAAAGTTGGCTTAGCGATGAGTCATGCTGTACGACTTTCATGCATGTTGAGCTCATTTGCATATTACTCTATCTAATTTGCATACGGTTTTAAAGACTATATTGTGAAGTATGTGTTACAAACGTGAATAGGCCTTAAAACCAGTTCTTTTGTCTTTCTATTCAAAACATTTAAACATACGGTCAACCTATTTCTAAAGTGTGAGTAGACTTGCCTATGCCACTGGCTTAGTCAAGGGTAGTAGCCACGAAGAAAG